>QANX01001850.1:0-84051 GCA_003254975.1 Ochetophila trinervis | reverse complement strand
AGGCCCAATGCTCCCCGAGCTGGGCTTGGATCGACCAGGATCTTGAGGCTAAAATGGCCTGGAGACTAAGTGCCTCAGAGGCCGAATGCTTCTTGAGCTGGGCTCGGATCGATCAGGAGCCGAAGGCTAAACCAGCCACGAGGCTAGATGCCTCAGAGGCTGAATGCTCCCCGAGCTGGAGGCTAAAATAGCCTAGGGGTAAGTGCCTCAGAGACTGAATGTTCCCTGAGCTGGGCTCGGATCGACCAAGAGCTGGAGGCTAGAACAGACTGGGGGCTAAACTCCTAGAAGGTGAAGGCTCCCTAAGCTGGGCTCGGATCGACCAGGATCCAAAGGCTAAAACAGCCACAAATCTAGATGCTTCAGAGGTTGAAGGCTCACTGAGTTGGGCTCGGATCGGCCAGGAGCTACAGGCTAAAACAACCTGGGGGTTAAGTGCCTCAGAGGCTGAAGGCTGCCAGAGCAGGGCTCGGGTTAACCAGAAGCTGGAGGCCAAAGCAGCCATGAGGCTGGATGCCTCAGAGGCTAAAGGCTCACCAAGCTGAGCCAGTGATTCGCAAAGCTAAGATCAATTCGACAGACAACCAAAAGCTCATCTAGTTGAGTCGACAATGGCTACTGCATGTGCTAACTTTTTCAAGTGTCTCTTCCAAGAAACAAGAAAGAGTGGGGGGCATGAGTGGGCCTCAACTTTGCAAAAACAAAAAAGAAGAAGACCAAATTACGCACCAAGAAACAAAAGAAATATCCACTAAGAATCAGCTTTATCATTAACAAATCAATGTCAAAAAAAAATTTAAAAAAATTATTTTTTTAATCAAAATGTGTACACTAGCTGGCCTCAACATGCCAAGAAAAACTTTAAGAGAAATGTACAATAGGTTGTTGTGTAAACTAGCGGCCGCAGGGCGAGCCTGGAACCAATGCAGAGGCAAAAGAAGTTCATCTCGGAGGAGAAATCGCAGAAGCCGCAAAAGGAGAGCTGGGAACTGAAGTCGAGGAAGTTGGTCCCAAAGGAGGAACCGGGGAAGCTCGGGTGGGCACTTCAGAGCCAGACGCATCAGGGGCTGGAGCCTGACCCAGGGATTGATCCAGCAAGCTGTAGTCGAGATCCAGAAACCTCGACTTGATCACCTACAGGGCAAAATCAGCCCTTCATCGAACTGCCTGTCGGCTTTGTCAAACAGCCTCGAGATTTCATCATCCTTCAGCTGGAGAGTTTTCTTCATCTCCTTGAGCTTGGCTTCTAGCCTTTCAGTTTCTTTGGCCTTCTCAGCCTTTATCCCTTTCGACTCTTTGACGTATTCTTTAAGCTAGGCAGTGGAGGAGACAAGGAGTTGGTCTTTCTTCTTTAGCTCCGATTCATTCAATTTCAGCTCCGTCTCCTTCAACTTAAGGTCGTTATCTCTTTACTTGATCTCCAGCTCCTTCTTTGTCAACATAAGCTCGAAGTCCGCTATACACTTTTTTGCATCCTCCAGCTCTTTCAGATTCTCCTTCATGCTGCTACCAGCAGCTGCAGCTTTCTCCTTATAATGAGCAACCCGGTTCTGGAGCTTGAAGGTCATGAAGGCCAGCTGCACAACAGTAAAACAACATAATAGTAAATAACGAATAAACTCAGCAACCAAGGACAGGGCTGCAGGAGACCTCAACGAGGCAATTTGGCGAAAAACCTCAGCAGGAGTTGAGGAGTCGGGAAGTTCAGAAAGCCGCCTCTCCTCCTCAGGAACGACCTCCCTCGACATGATGCTTATGAAGTCACCCTCAGGAATGGATGACTTGCCTTTTCCGCCCCTACACGCTTCTGAGATAGAGTCTTTCCCTCTCAAAGAATGAGTACTAACCCTAGGTGCATGCGTCAGCACCCCACTTGGTCGACGTTGAGGAGAACTAGCCCCCCTCTTTGGGGTCCTCGGAAAGAGTATCCTTGGAAGCAGAAGCCTTGGCAGGAAGAGGAGGAAGGGGGGAAGCACAAGCAGCATAAGGATAGAAGGATAACCCGTAGCTGGTTTTAGCCGACTTGGAAGACCCAATCCTATCCAGGCGACCTGGCAGGTTTCTCTTGAACCCACTGGCCGATGTCATCACTGCACCAAATAAACATTTCGAAAATCAAACATCAATGGAGGAGACAAAATAAACAAAAGTAAAGCGAAAGTAGCTGAGCACTACCACAGGCCAGCCTGGCCTCCATCAAAAGAAGCCTTGGGTCCCTCTCGCTTAGGTCTAGGCTAAGGATATGGTCGGCTCTATACCTACTAACCCCATGTAAAGCAGGAGTGGATGAACTCCACCTATGGTTAATCCTACAGAACTCGCGAGGAGTCGAAGGCTCGACTCCAGCTTCCAAGTCTGTGTTCTCCCAGTTCCCACCAGCGAAGAACCATTCCCGCTGCCAGTTTGAAGCCTCAGGGGGCTTCTGAAGAAACTTCTTGCTTCGGGGATAGTAGAAAAAGGAGCCAACCATATTGGCAGCTAACCTGATCTCAAAACACGCTTGGATCTCGAGAGGAGTGGGGTCCGTACTAAAGTGCTCCTGCCACAGCACAAGGCAGCAGTAAATCTCCCTCCATGCAGTAGGGTTGAGCTGAAGAGGTGCCAACCTGACGTTGTGGAGTAGGTGACGAACGAAAAAGGGGAGCTGCAGTCTCAGCCCGCATTTGAAGAACCACCGGTTAAGGGCAACCTCACCAGCAGGAGGAGAGCTGGGCAGCTCATCATCCTCAAGTACCCGAAGATTAACCTCGTCAGGAACCGAGTAGTACAGCCTCAATTGGTCCAAGTCAGCCTGAGTAAGCTTGGACTTTACATCATCATAGCTCCAGGTCCCCTCTGGGACTCTCACTTTCTTCTTCTCCTCAGGAGATCCAGCCACCTCGACTGTAGCAGTAGAGGAGCTCACGCGTTCCTCAGCCTGAGGCATACAGGCAGATTCAGAATCTGAGTAGTCAGAGATCTCCATTATCTGCGAGACGTCAAGAGCCCTCAAGCAGGAGTAGGGAAGCTCAACAAAGATATTGGGCCTAAAGGGCTTAGGCACTGGATCAAGTATATTTTGAAAACTTAGGGGCTGACTCGTCGAGGAACGACTCGAGCTCCCACCACCACCGCTTGGTGAAAGGTGAGACATCCGAAACAGAGAAAACGCTAAAGGACTCTAAGTCGCCTAAACCATATTCCGACCTCCTAGAGCCTGTTACAGGTCGCCAAACTGATCCTAAGTCCTTAAAACTGCACCTAAAACCCTCAAACTACACCTAGGTTCGTAGCCTCGACCCAGGTCCTGCGTCTCAGCCTCAGTTCCACGGCCTCCGCTCAAGGCCAAAGCTTCAGTCCCATCATTGGCATCCATTCAGGCCCTAAGTTTCNTTAAAAAAATTATTTTTTTAATCAAAATGTGTACACTAGCTGGCCTCAACATGCCAAGAAAAACTTTAAGAGAAATGTACAATAGGTTGGTGTGTAAACTAGCGGCCGCAGGGCGAGCCTGGAACCAATGCAGAGGCAAAAGAAGTTCATCTCGGAGGAGAAATCGCAGAAGCAGCAAAAGGAGAGCTGGGAGCTGAAGTCGAGGAAGTTGGTCCCAAAGGAGGAACCGGGGAAGCTCGGGTGGGCACTTCAGAGCCAGACGCATCAGGGGCTGGAGCCTGACCCAGGGATTGATCCAGCAAGCTGTAGTCGAGATCCAGAAACCTCGACTTGATCACCTACAGGGCAAAATCAGCCCTTCATCGAACTGCCTGTCGGCTTTGTCAAACAGCCTCGAGATTTCATCATCCTTCAGCTGGAGAGTTTTCTTCATCTCCTTGAGCTTGGCTTCTAGCCTTTCAGTTTCTTTGGCCTTCTCAGCCTTTATCCCTTTCGACTCTTTGACGTATTCTTTAAGCTAGGCAGTGGAGGAGACAAGGAGTTGGTCTTTCTTCTTTAGCTCCGATTCATTCAATTTCAGCTCCGTCTCCTTCAACTTAAGGTCGTTATCTCTTTACTTGATCTCCAGCTCCTTCTTTGTCAACATAAGCTCGAAGTCCGCTATACACTTTTTTGCATCCTCCAGCTCTTTCAGATTCTCCTTCATGCTGCTACCAGCAGCTGCAGCTTTCTCCTTATAATGAGTAACCCGGTCCTAGAGCTTGAAGGTCATGAAGGCCAGCTGTACAACAGTAAAACAACATAATAGTAAATAACGAATAAACTCAGCAACCAAGGACAGGGCTGTAGGAGACCTCAACGAGGCAATTTGGCGAAAAACCTCAGCAGGAGTTGAGGAGTCGGGAAGTTCAGAAAGCCGCCTCTCCTCCTCAGGAACGACCTCCCTCGACATGATGCTTATGAAGTCACCCTCAGGAATGGATGACTTGCCTTTTCCGCCCCTACACGCTTCTGAGATAGAGTCTTTCCCTCTCAAAGAATGAGTACTAACCCTAGGTGCATGCGTCAGCACCCCACTTGGTCGACGTTGAGGAGAACTAGCCCCCCTCTTTGGGGTCCTTGGAAGGAGTATCNTTCCCTGGCCCTCGCTCAAGGCTCAAGCTTCAGCCCCATCATCGGCTTCCGCTTAGGCCCTAAGTTTCAGCCTCAGTCCCGAAGCATCAACCCAGGTCCCGTGTCGCAACCTTGGTTCCTTGGCCTTCGCCCAAGGTTCAAGCCTTAGCCCCATTATCGGCTTCTGCTCAGGCCCCGAGTATCGGCCTCAGCTCTGAAGTTTCTGCCTAGGTCCCTGGACATCAGCCCAAATCCTTGGCTTCCATAGCCAGAACAACCACACACAAAAACGCTAAGGAAAAGGAAAATTTCATTCAAACAACATACTCTGACTAATTCAGCCACATGACAACACAGTCACCCAAACCACAAGCAGCAAACAGAGACCAAAAAAAAAAGAAAGGAGAAAAAGCCTCATACCTTTATGCTTATGGCAGAGTCAGAAACACAGAATAGGGCAGTGAGGGAACAATTTTATCCTTTCCGAGGACCTAAGAATGGGAAGAATGACTAGTGAGCAGATAGTATCAACAAAAAAAAAAAAATATATATATATATATGGGAAATGCGGCCAGAACCTGTGACCAATCGACGGAGAGAGGAGGAGAGCAAGAGCGTTGCTGGTGTCACCGAAAAGCCGAGAGAAGACGATCCTAGTTACGAGAGGTTTACGTTTCTAGTCGGCAAGGAAAGGTGTAAAGAGGGCCGCGCCTTCTGGAACTTTAACCACACAAAAAAAGGAAAAGGGAGAAGCAAGGCTCCGGGTACAGACACGTTTCGAAGAGAAAAGGAAAAGAGAAAATCTCAACTGGCGCAGAAGGAAGGAGAACGTGCAGGCGTGGGGTGTGCATTAAATGCTCATCCCATCGTTCCAGGATGGCTGCACACCCGCAGAAAAAAAAATTCTGAAATTTGAGTTTCAAATTCTCGCATTCGCACCCAACAAATATCTTATATCTTCTAAATTGATGCAATCCCTAGATTGCACCAATTTGGGGGCTTTTGTTGTGGGCATATTTGCTCATAACTAAGGGCTTAACATTTTAGTTATGGGCCCGATATTTTTAATTATAAAGTGGTATAATCAATACCTATTCCTAATGTGGTGGGCCAGGCATCAGCCCAAAATAAAACCTAATAGGGACACTTGTCCTCATCTGGAAGGTAGGGTTTTAAGGATAGATCTGAACCTTTGATGTCCAAGATAAAAGGAAAAAAGATGTAAAAAAAAAGGGGGACTTTTTTTATCCTTTCCCTTGAGAGCGGCACAGATCCCAAAAAGAAAACCTACCCCCATCCTCTCAAGAAAAAAGGGCTTTTTCCCTTTCCTTTTCCCAAAAAACCTTCGGACCCCTTCCTTTACTCATTTTTTAAGACCATTTTGACTCTTGACCTTGAATTTTGGACCCAAGTTGACCAATATACAAGAAAACACTATTACGCCACTGTTCATTATCTTCCTAACCCCCTAAAAGCCGAAACCAGCTCCCCCCCTTTCCTTTTTTTCTACCATTTTCTTTCCATTTTCTACATCATTTTAGGTTATTTGTTCTTATAATTGGAAAGCATGACTAACTTTGGCATCAGAGGGGGAACGCTGGCCACCACACCGGCACCCCTCTGACCAGTTTCCTTCCCATTTTCTTGCAGATTCGAGGAGTTCAGTTTAAGATGAAAAATCGCCACAACAAACATGGAACAAATAACATAGTTAACTAGACAGACTTTCGAAGCCATATAAAGATTATTTTCCCTTGCTAAGCTTTCAACCGACTAATAATCTTGTCTGCCATCGATTGTAAATAAGTGCAATTCGGACTGCCTTTAAATATCGAAACCCCCATATAGTTGAAAGGTAGTGAACCCTCTTGCATTTTCTGCTTGCTTGTTAATGAGGACTTCTTAGAACTACATACCAAGAACACGACCATAATGACTAAGACCGAAGCAATGATATCTGCATTTTTACTTGTGCCCTGACAAAAGAGAATAACATCGTCTACATAACATCGGTTGCTAGGAGAAAGAACACCCCCAGTAGCCACCATTGGACACATATGATTTTGAGCAACCTTTAAACGAATCAATCTACTCATATAATCTTCTACTAGCCCAAACAACAGAAGAGGCAACGGATCCCCTTGTCCGACGCACTAGGAATATGAAAAAGTGCCAATTGGATTTCCATTCAACAACACTGAGATACGAGCCGAGGAAAAAATATTATGAATCCAATTACCAAAAACTCTAAAAAACCCAAATTGTCTCAAAATAAAGAGAATAAAATACCACCGCATGGAGTCAAAAACTTTACTAATATCAATCTTCATAGCAATATTCCCTTATACACCTTTCTTGTCCAATAAATTTACACATTCAGAGTAGAAACAATACACTCATCAATATTTCTACCTTTTAAAAGACCATACTAACTTTCTGTAGTAATTCTAGAAGCCACCCCAAAAAAGCCTATTTCCCAATATTTTGGCAATAATTTTATACAAAAAATTACCTAAAAAAATAGATTGGTATTGATCTATAGATAAGAGATCATCAATTTTAGGAATAAGAAGCATGAAATTTGCATTCACATCATAATGAAACCTCCTTGTTTGGAAGAAATGCATCACAACTGAAGAAATATCTAAATTAACCATGTCTGAGCAAGCATTAAAATATTTACCTGAAAACCCATCTAGTATTGGGGCACTTTCAAGATCCACCTGAACACAGTGTAATTTCCACCTAAGAAGCAACAGTGGTATGATAGGCATTGTCAGTAGCAGTAATGGAACACACAATCACATCTTTCAAATCCTCACCCATAGCAAAAGAAGTCTCCTTAGAGAAAAAGCCCCTTATAACAATCTATAATATGATCCTTAGTTTCGCACCATCATCAGTCACCTGACAATTAATGAGAAGGGGCCTAATTGAATTTTGAGAATTTCTTTACAAATATAGGCATGGAAAAATTCTGAATTTTGATCCTCCTCTTGAGCTAATAAAATTATAAGTTCTGATCCCCCTTTTGAAGCTAACCTAACATCTTTCCATCAAAAGTTTGTCCTTTGTAGCCAAAAGATTATCCAGAGCCAAATGAGCATTAATCTCTTCCTGCTATAGAACCTTGGAGAGATTATTGTCTAAAGCAATCTCAATATTTGCTAAATCATTACAAGCATTGGTGATACGTAAACCTAAATCTCCGAAATGCAATTTGTTCCAATATAAAAGGTGCCTTTTCAACCTATTAAGCTTAGTGAACACACAAACAAAAAAATTACCATTATGAACAGCCTCAGACTAAGAAGCAGACAGCACTTGCTAGAACATTGCATGACTAACCCAAGCAGCAAAAAAACAAAAAAGCTGAAGGCCCAAAGAAACTATTAAATCTAAATGAACTAGTTAAATATAGTGATCAAAATGATGTCTCGGAAACGAAGTACAAGCAACATAAGACTATTTGTCCAAACACACAGAATTAACAAAAGCTCTATCCAGCTTACTTTGAGAAAATGCCACATGCCCTAATTGCTTCCAAGTGAAGAAATGGCCTCTTATGACTACCTGAATAAGACCAGCAATATCAATAGCTTTCCCGAAATCCTCACAACACACTCAAATAGGCTGATGACCAATTTTTTTCATAAGAACCTAGAACCTAATTAAAGTCTCCCAACACCAACCACATATTTGAAATTGAAAAAAAAGTTTACCAAATTATTTCAAAAAGGCCACCTCTTAACATAATCCACAAATGCATACACAAAAGTAAAATAATGCCAACCTGCTTTAACCGGGTCTGAACAGTTATAGATTGTTCATCCATGTGAATCAACTTAATCACCCTACTCTTAAAAGAGACCAACAACCATAAATTAGGTTAGCATTTAATCTTTTATTCGTGGCTAGCAGACGTAAGTCAAGAGAAGACCAAAACCTTGCAGAAATAAAATCAAAGCAAACAAGCGGTTCCGCTATGCCTACCAAATCTAGAGAATAAAACTTACAAAAATCATAGAGGGAACATTAGGAGTTATATTTCCCAAGCCCTTACAATTCCAAGAAAAGCATTTTTTGAGAAAATGTGGAAGAAGCCCGAATCATAGGCTTTTGAACTCCTGCTTCATGTTTTTCCTGCATCTTCTTGTGCCCAACATTTTTTGCCAGCCTACCCAACCTCCAAGACCTTTCCCCTCTTACAATTTTCTCTATTTCCTCAAAAGGAACCATAGCCAGACTATTCTCATCCCTCTAAAGAGGAAACTAAAAAAAACATTTTCATGCTATCTAACAAAAGGTACAAGAGCTTTTTCCTTAATAGGTACAAAATCCTCATCATCATTAGCTAATTCCTCATCAATTCTATCTCCTCACTATGTATTCTGTGGATTATCCATGTTCAAGTCTTCCTCAGTAACTATAATATTAGAAGCAAGATTTGCAGACAACTAAATATGACTTTCGTGCATTCTACTCAAGAAATCAAACGCATTGTTTGTCGGAACCAAAGCAGATGGGAAACTAGCCTAAGCATCCTTGGTAGTCAACAAATTTATAGCCTCGATCAACTTACCGTTTTCAGTTATATCCACAGGCAGGGATCCCCTATCCTTAACATCAGCCGCCTTCAGAGCAACCCCAGCAATAGATTGACCTTGTTTTTTAACCACAAAAATCGATTTTGATTTCTCATTTTTCGAAGTGCCACCATTGTCCTTCGAAGAAAGCTTCAGATAGTTTCTATCCAACCTCTTACAATTTGCTATTACATGACCAACACTATGGCACAAAGGACAAAAAGCCAGAAGATTCTCAAATTCAAGAAAGACTGTAATTGCACCCCCTGCCTTGTTTAACATAATAAACTTAGGTAACCACTTTGACAAATCCACATATAATAGAATCCAAGTAAAAGGACAAAACTCACAAGTTAAAGTATTCTGGTCAAACTTTAAAGGCACACCTATGCACCTAGCTAAATCAGTTAGAATGGTAAGATGCTAGTAAATCAATTAAGGTAAAACTGAACCCAAACCTGCAAATTTGTAAATTTTTGCATGTCAGGTTTGAAATCAGGAGTCCACTCATGCAAGCTTAAAACCCCCAATTTCAAAGCAATTGAACCCACCAAAAAAAAACATTTCCCCAAAAAGATCAACTTCCATGTTTGTAAACCCCAATGCCCTGAAAGCTTTGCTTTCAAATCAGTGAGCACCAATGACTTCTCTCCCTTGGATAAAACCACACGAGCAATGAGCAAATAACGACACAGAACTAACAATTCTTCAAAAGCATTCTCATTAAACTACACAGACAAAGTATTACGTGTGGACGATACATTGCTTGAAAGGAAATAATCAGAACTGAAATGGTCGAGGCCCCCAATAATCCCAGCATATGAATTTCTAGAAATGGAGGCCCTCGTAGACACAATGGCCTGACGCACCGCTCTCTAGGCTTCTGCTAGAATCAAAGCCATGATCAAGTCCCATGCAACCCTTTGTACCGCCATGGAAACAAGAACCGCATATGAGTTTTACTCAACTACCTTTGAAGAAAAGGTTGCCTCATTTGTTAACCCCCTCAAATGGTCAAAACTAGCCATTACCACTGGTAATAGCCAACAAACCTTGATAGACCCAAAACAAATACCCACTAATGTAAAACCAACTTGAAACCACTAACCGACAGAGAGCAATATATATAGCAAAGAACCAATGATGCTGAAGCACTGACAACCAACATAAATGCAGACACCCACTACCAACATAGATAAAGCAAACTAATTGTGAAAAAAATGAGATAGAAAAGAACAGTGATTCAATCCAGCAGTCCATGTCCAAAGAGCAATCAAAAACTCATTGGAGCAAGCACCTATCGCAATTGCCCTAATGCAAATGCCAAAATCACCAGAGCCATTGCCGTCATTCTAGAAGAATAATCAACCTAATAATATTAATAATAATACTAATAATCAAAATAAGCTACTTGCAAGAGTCATTGACCGAAGCAAGTAAACATATTAAGAAATAAAACCCATCCCAAATGACTAAATAAACCACAACAATAATCCAATACAAAAAAAATAAAAGAAATAAAAAATAAAAAATAAAAGAAAAGAAAACCCCATCTCAAAGGGACTAACTAAACCATTACAAATAAACAAATATTTCTTGAAAGATCAAGTAATAGATACACTCTTAGCTTTCTTAGGCCCATTGAAAGCTCTAAGATCACGTCCATTTCTCCAACTACGCTAAGTAATCAAAGTTCAGGTTTTTTCATCCTTATTCGCAACATAAACTCGTTATGAGGTACCAAAGCCAGATTATCTGGAACTAGAGACAAATTCTTAGTGTCACCAACATATGGAACCAAAGTAGTTTTAGTTTCCTCCATATTGGAAATTGAACCCACTTTCTCATCCATAATCTTAGCAACATCCATATTAACAACCTAATTCAAAGCATAAAAAGCATCATAATTGGCTTCCACCACCACAGTCTCTTACCTAATAGAAGTAGATGCCAAAAAAATCTACTTTCCTAGAACCCTTATGACGCTTTGGAATATAAACAGGCTTAGAAGACCAATTAACAGTGAAAGACTTTGAAGCAGAAATTTCATGCTTCTTTCCCAAAAAACTACATTCAGTAAAATCATGCCCAATACAATGGCAATTTGAGCAAAAAGTAGGGATGTTCTCATAGTGTAAATAAATGAAAACATATGAACCTTCCTTGTTTAAAATTATGTTTTCCAAATATGAGTCTCCAAGTCCACGGCAATCAACACACGAGCATAGTGATCAAATTCACATGAAATAATAATATTGTCTATTTTAGGGGAATACCAATTCCTGGAGCCAAGATAAAATATATAGATGCCAATGAATCGGACCTAAATCTGAGCATTTGTTCATTTTTAATAAGTCGGGTTAAATCTGGAGTCCAAACTTGAAAATGAAGGAAACCTCGTTTCAATGAAACAATTCTTATAGCATAAACTCTTTGTTTCTCTTCTTTAGAATGTAAAAAAACCTTGAAGCATCCTCGACCCAGTGAAATAAGTTTCTAGTTTGAAAATTTCTAAATAGTACTAACTTCTGCTTCAACATATTATGCTTCTAAGAAGCATCACCTTTGGAAAGAAAAACCCGAGCAATAAGAGAATGCTTACAAAGATTCAATTGTTCAACAAAAACTTGCTTATTAGCCAGCAACAGAGACACAATCACCCTTTTTGTTGACAACCGAAGAAGCTGGTAAAACAAAACCATTTGTTGCCAACAACAGATGCAAAAGATCGGCTTGTACGCTGCATAGCTGAAGCATTCACATTCTCTGATATCTTTGGAAAGCAGAGCTTCTGAAGACAGAATGGAATTTTTAAGTTTTGGTAAACCCGAATAATCTAGTCTCGGAATCCATATATTATGCATACCAACCTACACATTAGACTGCATCCCATGATAATCGTTTGCAGATGTCGTCGATACCTTAATACCGGCATTTTGACCCATTATAAGCGACATGCTATTCTTGAAACCCAGATTGCTGTAACATGCCTAACACCAAATTCAAAAAAACATTGATCCTTTTTATCCATAGTGTCAACCTAAGAACTTTTTGTACTCGATGCACTAGAACCAAAAATAGCCACCTCTATTACCGAAGACTTGATCGTCGCATCAACCAAAGTTGACGCCTTCGCCCCCTCAACATCAATATCTATAGGTAATGAAAAAGACCCCAAAGTGAACCTAACCTTTTTGTCATCCTAAAACCAACAAATGCCTTAAAACACCGTCCTCCGTGAAGTACTAAATCGAGCCAAACAAAATAACACTGTTCCTTATTGTAGAACATCCAAACATAGCACATACACTAAACATATAATTATAATGAAAAACTAGAAAACCCAGCTAACTGGAGAAAAGGATATCGGCAAGCTAGAACCAAACCCATGCCATTGCCGACCCATGCTTGGTGCAAACCCTAGCAGCGCTTAACATCGTGTTTCTCCAAATAATATTATTGATGATGATAGTGATAATGATAATGTTCATGGTAATGTTAATAATAATAATAATAATAATAATAATAATAACAACAACAAAAGTAACAATAGCAATAATAAAAAAAGGTTTACCAGCTGAGAAATGAAGCCAAGATATCCTAACTACGTTGGCACAACAAAAGCAACACAGAACCTAGCTGATAAAAATAAAATAAATAAAAATAAAGATACTACAATGTTAATGATCCTAAATTACAACCAGCTGACCTCATTAAAACCCAAATGAGATTGAACCCTAGTAAGGAAAACTTATAAGGGAAAAAAGTATTGAAAAACTAACCATAAAAAATACAGTTAATGTAACCTAAAGTTTTCAATCCCTTTAACATTGCGAAACTGAATAGAAGAAAAAAATCTAGAATTCTGAGCCACCAATACGGATATGTGGATGAGACAAAAAACTTCAAAAAATAATTTCCAATCCCATTTTGTCCCCAAAAATATGAGTAACCCAACAATGAATGCGATTTAGAAAATCCAAACAATTAGACCAATGAGACTTCATAAACCAAGGAACATCAACAAATCTTGAGATTAAGAGATGAACAACATAATTTGAATTGCAGACCATCCATAATCGGTGCCATTTATACAAATTTGCGTATTCAAGAGCATAAATAACACCATACATCTCCGTAACAACTCCTCATGTAAAATACCAAAATATTCAATTTTGACCAAGTTGACTCTTGTGGTGAAAATTGATAACTCGCAAGTGCACGAATCAACAAGTAATAAAGTGGTTTCTATGAGAAAACCGTTATCGATCCCATAGGGAATAATTTCTCTAGAATTGAAATTAAACTGACTGTTAATCAAATTAATAAAAGTAAAATAAGTTTTTTGTTTGGTTGTTTGTTGTTGAGTAGAAAAACAATAATTAAAATGAAAGCAATTATAAACACTACTACAGAAATAAGCTATTGACAACGGCCTTATTTTTATATAGACATCGGTTAACAAAGAAAACCGACGTTGATACACTAATACGACAATTATTAACTTTGGCGGGTAATAAAGACAATGGGCCATCGTAGAAAGAAACAACCAACGAAAGTTATAAACAAAACCGTCATCTATAATTTAATCAACGATAATGGTTTCTTTATAAACCATCGTCTATAAATCCCTAAGACACGTGGCATCCACGTTGCTGCCACGTATCTCTTTGTAAAGAATAAACGACAGTTCATTTAGGAACCATCGTCGTTGAGTAAATTATAAACGTTTTGGGTATAAAAAAAAAAACAAAAAAACAAAAAACGACGGTTTTAGCTTATAACCGTCGTCTTTACCTGGGTAAAAACAACTGTTCTAAGCTAAAACCGTCGTTTTTACCCATTCTTGAAAATAAAAAAACGACAAGCTTGGCTCTGGACCCATCATCTTTTTCAAAATGGCATCGTTTTGTAGCCTTGTATTTGGGTAAAGACGACAGGCCTAGCTTTTGTCTGTCATTTTTAACTCCGTGTTTTGTTCTTTACACGCCTCTTCCTCTCTTATTTTCCTTCACTTCTTTAGAAACCCTAAAGCACCCTCCGTTTTTTGCTCATCTTCTACAATGTGGTTGTCATTTCCTCATCTTCTCCACTGTGGTGGCCGTTCCTCCTCTTCTCCACTGTGGTGGCCGTTCCTCATCTTCTCCACTGTGGTCATCGTTCCTCATCTTCTCCATTGTGGCCAGATTACTTCTTCATTTCACATAATATTTGTGATTTTTAACCCAAAAACTTTAAGGTTAGTGCTCGGTAATCTATTTAAATTTTTTTTAACAAATTGTGAATGCATTTTTCTATGAAAATGTTTGAATCTGTGCATTGAAAAGTTTGAATAGTGAATATAATGCATTATTTTGTTTGAATATTAAATGTATTTGTTAAGTTGGTTGTTAATTTGTATATTATGTACATAATCAAAAATTGTATAAATTATCCGATGATATATATGAAACCTGATGTTGTTTTTTAAACTTGATTGTATGTATGAACTACTCGTGCATATGTTGTGTGAAAAATTGTATATGAGAGTTTTGGTTTAATTAGTAATTTTGTATAAGAGTTTTGTAATTAGAATATATTTAATATTTAATATAATTTTGTATAAATTTATTTTAAAGCCGCTAAAAAAAATAGACAACGGTTCCAATCTTAAACCGTCGTCTATATATTTTCCCCATGGCGTCCACGTGGCTTCAGCTTGGTTTTAGATGACGGTGTGGTCCGTCGTAGTAAAGTTTTAGATGTCGATTTTTAATCGTCGTCTATGTTTTAGGAGTATCGACGATGCCTCATTAGACGATGGTTTGCTATCCGTCGTGTATACACTTAAGACGTCGGTTTTTCACCGACGTTTATGACCCTATTTTCTAGTAGTGAAAATAAAACAAGGCAGCGAGAGAAGTTCAAAGATTTGATGAAACAAGGATTATGACTTCACCACTATTATTCCTATTTAGCCCTAATGCATGATAGATTCATAAGGTTATCACCCCTTCGACCAAAAGTAAGTAGAAGTTGATTCCTCAATGCATTATAATCTAGCAAGCATAAGGTATTTAATTATTCCTAATCTAAATAACGAAATTTAAGCCCTAAGATATGCAAACCCAATAAGCTCTTGTCAAAGTTGTCACTAAGGCATGTAATATTACTATAAACATGTATTTCATTTCCCATCCATATTATATATGTTATTCCTAAGCCAATATAATACTAGATCTATCCACCTTTTCATGGAAGCATTAAGAACTACAATGAAATATTAACCATGAATATGAATCAAAATCAAACAAGCATAAAAAACTAAATAGTTATAATATGGCTACATCATAATCCTTATACAAATTTAGTTACACATATTCTTAAGAATAACCGTCAAATATTCTAAAGAAAAAATATATCAAATAACAAAAACAATTGAGAATAGAGAAACAAATCCAATAGTTGATGGCTGTCGAATTTGATCTCCAATCTTCATTCTCTTGCTTCTCCAAAATATGCTTCGAGAACAAGGTTGAAGTCCACCACAAGTGCTGGCCGAAAATCCCCCTTGATCAAGAACTAATATAGCCAAAATCTTCTATATAGAAACCCTCAAAAATTAAATAAAAACCTAGAACTTTAAACTATTTGTTGTGAGAATGAGTGAATTGATGAATGGTGGAATGGCTGAATAGCCGAATGGTGTGTTGAAGTGAATCAAGATGCATGAAATCTTCTGTGTAGAAACCCTCAAAAATTATATAAAAACCTAGAACTCTAAACTCTTTGTCGTGAGAATGAGTGAATTGATGAACAGTGGAATGGCTGAATAGTCGAATGGTGTGTTGAAGTGAATCAAGGTGCATGGTATTTATAGGAAATGTTCTACTAGTTAAACTAGGAAAACCCTAGATTTATTATCTAACCCTAGATTTTATTCCAATCTAATAGGAGATAATATATTATCACAATTAAATCTCTCATAATTCCTTTATGGACAGCCCTCTAGAATTATTTAGATCATTGGTGTCTCACATTCACACTTAGATTAGGAAACAATCTAAATCTCTTTAGGAATACAAATTCTCTCTAATTCTAATTCCTTTTCTAATTATTATTCCAATTAATACAATTAGAATAATCTAGCCTCCCATGTGGCATATGATGTGGTAATAATTGTTCACTTGGCTAGAGAGTGATGATGTGGCTGTCATGCATAGGTGTCATCCTAGTAGGCAAATACACTTTCCTTTTATATCTTCAATGTTTGTCAGGAAATTCCAAGTACACTTTGGATGAACAAATGAACTTCGAATGCATGGATTCTAGTCAAGTTAGTTATATATCTTCGTTTTCCACGCATATCTTGATCGCATAAAATGGACATCAGGAAGGCACTCAATTCTAATTTCCCCAAGGCAGTGTAAGTCTGCTGCAACTGCTAAAAATGTCAATCTTTGAAATCAAACTGGTACTGATTGGCTGATCCAATTGAAATGAAACTTTACAAAATTGAAGCTTATGAGTGATGAATCATACTAGAATCACACAAAACCTCCATGTATAGCTCCAGATATGATTTTCTCAGTAAAGATTGCGCAGAAATATAATAAATTCCAGTATTTGCCTTTCTTTCTCTAAAAATTGAAAAATACAATATTCATTACTTTTAATTAATAATTAAGTCTAAACTAGCTAAAATCTAATATAAAATATGGCATAAAAAAATTCTCTTTTTATGCCTATCATTGACCATGAGTGGGCCTAGGGGTTGAATTTTTGTGTGGACAAGTTTTGGCTTTGAATTTGGTACGTTGCAAAGAGCTCGTGATACAAGATCATGGACTAGCAACATGCCAAATTTTGAGATACAATTGGGAAGTTATGGTCAAAAGTATTTCAAGGGAATTTTGAACTTTTACCAACTTGATCCCATTATTTAGAAATTGGGTTCCAAAAAGAACCCTTACCCATTAGTTCTCCTCGATCTTATTCCCTCTCTTTCCCGCGCCATCCTTTACCCACTTAACTAGAGATGCCAAGCCTGAATCAGCGATTTTTTTGTGAAATCTGACCAGTTCTCCACCTAGAAATGAAAGCTCATACCCTATGCTACCTCTTCACGTTGAGATTTGGTCATGAAAGCTCTTTATCTCGCGGGAAAAGCTAAGGAAACCGGTGACCCTATTTTGCTGTGGTCATCAAAAATTGATTGTTTTTAGGCCAAGAGGTTAGTCTCTCTCCCATATTTTTGACCTTCTGAACCTGAATCCACCATCCATTTAGTTCAAATCTCTCTCGTTTGATCAGTACAAAGAATGGGTTTTGGGTAGTGAATTTTTGGCCATTTTCTGACCAACCCCGACAACTATAATTCAAGTTAAAACCATCAACGTGTGACCCATTCCAAAAGCTTTCCATTTGTATATATTTTTGAAAGGAAACTAGGTAGAGGAAGCTTTATTTTCTTTTAAACATGTTTATTGGGATCTAGATTCTAAGATTAAGAATTGGTTGGATTCATATGGTAATTGGCTATTCACTGATGATTTTGTAAATTGTTTTTCAGACCTTGTGACTATGATTAGTAAGGTTGATGTGGATATGCAGAGTTCATAAGCAAGTTTGTGAACCCTTAACTTTTGGAGATGTTTCTTGTTGTGATATATATTTGCAATTAGTTGCTTTGCAAAGGTAATTAGGCGAAGCTCCTATGGAAACAATTTATTACTCCATCAAAAGCTTTGTTTTGTCGGCAATTATTTTTTGGTAAGGTTCAAGGTTTTAATCCATAGAGGGTTTGCTATTGTTTCTAGGTTTCATCTTTGTAAGCATGCATGTGAATCTATTTAGCATCTTTTTTTGGGTTTGCCTTTATGCTCATGCTTTTTAGGGTTTCATGGGCTAAGTTTCAGATTTGTTTTAGGAGGTTGCAGTACTCCTATTTCCTTATATCTCTTGTTTAAAATTGAGTTCACATGTGGCTAATTTGTTTTGTGCTATAGTTGTGACAGTTTTTCATGTTACATGATATGCTTGGAATAAAAAGTTGCACTTTGATTCCTTTTTCCCGATCGTTAGAGGTTTTTCTTTCATGTGGTAAGATGTTTTAAAGGCAAACTAGGTTTATAATGGTGTCATGCTTTGTAGAGTTTCATGGGCTAAGTTTCAGATTTATTTTAGGAGGTTGCAGTACTCCTATTTCCTTATATCTCTTGTTGAAAATTGAGTTCACATGTGGCTAATTTGTTTTGTGCTATAGTTGTGACAGTTTTTCATGTTACATGATATGCTTGGAATAAAAAGTTGCACTTTGATTCCTTTTTCCCTATCGTTAGAGGTTTTTCTTTCATGTGGTAAGATGTTTTAGAGGCAAACTAGGTTTATAATGGTGTTATTTACAATATTGTGCATTATCTTACTCATCTTTGGGCTTAGGAGATAAGAATTTTCCTCTAAGGCTTCTAAGATTACCTCAATTTTTTGGACACTCTCTTTGCTGGGATGGATGAATGTCAATACTTCTAGTGTTGCTGCTAGCACCTTGGAGTTAGCAGCTGGTGGTGGAGTTTATCATAATTGTAGAGGTTTTGTTCACGGAGTCTTTACTATTTGTTTTGGGTCAGATTTTGCTTTTGAGGCAAAATTGGGAGCGGCTATGCATGCTATTGAAATGGTTCAAAAATTTTGATGGACTAAACTTTGGTTTGAATGTGACTCTAGTTATGTGGTTCATCTTCTATCTAGTAATTAGATCATTTCTCCTTGGAAATATTGAGCTCAACTTTCCAATTGTCTTAATTTTATAATTTCTATTGAGCTTCAAATTTATTATATTTATCATGAAGGCAATAAAGTTGTAGATATTTTGTCAAAGGAAGTATTTTATGATGCTCTGGATCTGTAGAGTTTTGACATTCTAGAGTATTGTTTTCAGGCTTATAGTGATGATCTCTCAGGAATGAATAGTTATAGATTTAGTTAGGATTTTGTGGTTTCTTTTTTCCTATTTGTTGTCGCCGACACTCTTTTTTCTAGATGAAGTTTTTTTCCATGGGCATTTTTCTGCTTCAAGGCTTTAATGAGGCCGGTTTTATAGCTTTGTTTGATTTTACACAATTTATTGGGTTTTATTTTAAACTCTTTGTATTTACTCTTTTTCTTTTCAATTTTATAAGGTTGTATTTGGTTTTGATGATGATGATTATTATTAGATTGGGAAAAATGATGTCCAAGTTTTGTAGAGCAATGACTTAGGCAATCATTGAAATTGTTGTTCACGTATGATTTTCCAGTGTGACTTGGAGTGTTCACTACGTGGGATCTGTAAGCTTTTCTTCTTTGCTGGTGTGGGGTTGTTTTTGTCACCATTCTCCTCTTTTCACATTATGAACTAGCACATATATCTAGGTCATCGTACTTGTGGTTATTTGTTGGTGGAGGTTTTTAGATGGCCTATTTCGATCCCAGGTGGGAGTTTTAAGGGTCAACAGACATTTTGATAAAACAAGTGCAGGTTTCCATGCATGACGCTTCAGCACCAACATCAGTTGTGGCAATGGTGTTGAGTGCTCTTTAAGTCGCAGTGGGAATGGCAGTTCACATCGAAGAGCGAGTTTTGCATGGTGCTATCACGGGTTTGGTGGCTGATTTTTCTGGGTCGGCAGCTGCAAAAGTCATATGTTGCTGGTATTGGTGGTGCAACTTCAATTTCAATGACTACTAATGCTTAACAAGAGATATTCTCTCCATTCTAATCAATGCTTAGGGTTTTTCTGAAAGGTTAGTCCTTTTTCAATACTCTTTAACTACTATAATAGTTCTTGCAAAATGGGAGGCCCTGTGGAAATTTCCCGAGTTAAAGGCTAAATATATTGTGATTTGGGGTCTTAAAAAGTGGAAATTAATTGCCTTAAGGAAGGCTTTTTATCACATTCTTTTGCACTCAGAGAAAGTGACGTAGGAAGTCAATGAAAACAGAGAAAAGGGAGTCATAAATCTAATTAATGTGCAAAGCAGTTAACTAAACTCATAAATAACCTTTCTCATTAATTCCTCCAAAGCTCGAAGCTTACAACAATGGTGAAAAACTATAAAAATGAAAAATTGAGAACGACGATGCTGCTCACACACCTTTTATGATGCAGCTGACAAAATCCTAACTAATTTTGGACACGTGTGCATGCGAGAGGATTCGTATAACAAACCTGATCCTCGAAGCCACGTTGCCAACTAACTCACACTTAATGAAATGACACCGTTCCAATAAAAACAACAAAATTTAGAGCAGCAATTAAAACGTTGCCTTATTACAAAGGAAATTAGAAAACCAATAGAATTCAAACTTGAGCAACGGTAACTAGCTTCGTCTTCATCATTCTTCCTCAACCCGTTAAGAGCTCGACCTCGAGTGAGGATGACAAAGTTGGAGCAGCATCTGAGGGATAATATTCAAACGGATCAGACACATTGAATGTGGTGGAAATGTTTAAAGTTGGAGGTAGTTCGACAACGTAGGTGTTGTCATCGAGTTTCTTTCGAATTGGTAAGGGACCAATTTTTTTATTATGAAGTTTGTGATATATGCCAGTTGGAAAATGTTCTTTGCGGAGACATACCACGACCAGATCGCCAACAACAAAGGTTTTATATCGGCAATGCATATCCGCTGAAGTCTTGTAGTGCAGATTGGATTTTTCTAGGGCTTGAGTCACTTGTTGATGGATAGAGGAAATCTAAGTTGCTAGGTCCTGTGCATCTCTGTTTTTGTCCATGATTGTCTTGTGTATATTTGTAACAAGGTAAGGAGTTTTAGCGTAGACAATGGCAAAAGGGGAAAGACTAGTGGATCGATTAGTCATACTATTGTATGCAAATTCAGCTTAAGCTAGTACTAAATTCCATTGTTTTGGTTTTTTGCCAATTAAGCAACGTAACATGTTTCCTAATGTTCTATTAACCACTTCGGTATGTCCATCAGTCTAAGGGTGATATGCGCTACTGAATCGAATAGTGGTATTGAAATGGTGCCAAAAGCTTTTCCAAAAATGACTTATAAATTTGACATCTCAGTCAGAAGTGATAGATTTTGGGGCTCCATGTAGACGTACCGCTTATTGAAATAACAGCTTAGCTACATGTAAGGCTTCGCTTGTCTTCTTACAGGACAAAAAATGTGCAATTTTAGAGAATTGATCCACTACAACCAGTATGGAGTCATGTTGTTTTTGAGTTTCAGGAAGGCCAAGGATAAATCCATGGAGGTGTCCTCCCAAATGGAATGAGGGATATGTAGAGGAGTGTAGAGTCTAGTATTCTGAGAGTGACCTTTAGCTATCTGACACACGATGCATCGTTGTATAAACTGAGAGACATCTTTCTTCAAATGGGGCCAATATAATCTAATCTCCAAAAGAGTAATTGTTTCATCTCTACCAGTATGAGCTGAAAGACCTCCAGCATGTAGCTCTTGGATCAATTGGAGCCGTATGGATCCTTGAGGAATACAAAGTAGATCCCCTTTGAATAAGAATCCATCATGAATATGGAAGGTTCCTACAGGTTCATGGAGTTCACACTTGAACCATATGTGACCAAAATCTAGATCCTCCTTGTATTGATCCTTAAAGGAGTCAAATATGATTAGTTGAGCTTGCATTGTAGTTAAAATGTTTGTCTTCCTACTCAAGGCATTAGCCACCTTGTTCAAAGCCCCGGCTTTGTGTTTGAAAACATAAGGAAACTTCTGGATGGTTTCAATCCATTGAGCATGGGCTGCATCAATCCTTTTTTGAGACTGAATGAATTGAAGAGCTTTATGGTCACTGTGTATGATGAATTGTCTAGGAATGAGGTAGTGCTCCCAATGTTTAAAAGCTCAAACCAATGCTTATAGCTCCTGCTTATAAGTAGACCATCTTTGTCGAGCTTCACTAAGCTTTTCACTGAAAAACTCAATAGGTCAGCCCTCTTGAGTGAGTATATGACAGGACCCGCCCCGGAAATCCCTCCAGAATAACCGGAGAGGCCCCGCCTGAGGAAGATTCCACCAGAACCCCTCGGGGCAACCGACAGAATCCTCCTCCGAAAGCGGTAATAATCAAATAAACAAGTAAACAATAATGGGACGAATAGTAAATAAGATATGAACGAAAGTAGATAAAATAAGCGCCACAATAAATTAACGAGTCATAATGAATAAATAAGAAACAATGTATGAAGTAGGTGGAAATGACAGAGCCACTAAAAGTGATAGACAAAATTATAAATGATACAAATCCAACATGAACAGAATAAGATCAGAGTCTAATACATAAGAAGAAGTAATAAACAGATGCGATAAGCGGATGCGATGCCGATGCGAAATGCCGATGGTAGTCCACGGGAACCTGCAACTAGGACCTAGGGAACGAAGTAAAAATAACAAAACGTGAGATATAAATATCTCCGTGAGTGCTCCTAGATAACTACAAAATACAATTTCAACCGTTAAAACCTTTACACTCAAACCTCACGTCACTCAGTTGAAAGGTTCCCCGTTTTGAAAATCATTTCGCAAAACCCTCGGTTTACCCAAATCATTAAATCAATAAAAACGGTTTAGGGGCGAAAACGTAATTTAAAACAATTATCGAAATCACGTACCAAACACTAAACCGTAAATGAAATCCATAATAATTAATTGATGGTCAAACACAATTTCATAAACGATCAAGCAAATGGGTCAAAATCTGAAACCAAAGGCCATAGGCCACAATCCATAAAATCAAACCATCAATTTAAAATCAGAAACCAACCAATATAAAACCAAATCGGTATAAACTCAGCAATCAATATAAAACCAAATCCGGTATAAAATCCGCAATGAATCAGAACCATCATAAAACCAACTAGTACCACAGCATATATCGTGCCGTGTGACCCTCAGCGTCCTGATGGTATAAAATCCGCAATGAAACCATCATAAAACCAACCGGTACAAATCAGCAATCAATATAAAACCAAATCCGGTATAAAATCCGTAGTGAATCAGAACCATCATAAAATCAACCGGTACAAATCAGCAATCAATATAAAACCAAATCCGGTATAAAATCCGCAATGAATCAGAACCATCATAAAATCAACCGGTACCACAGCATATATCGTGCCGTGTGACCCTCAGCGTCCTGACGGCGTCACAGGCGGGGGAGGGGGGCTCAGTCATCACAACGAATCGGCGTCCCAAATCCGTCATGGCAGGATCCTCATCATCTCTCTCTCGACACGTGTCCGCAGCAGAGGATGGCATATATAATAATAATAATAATAATAATAGCGCGCATAGAACTCATATAACTCGGTACATCTCGATCAGTGTGGTACTCCTCAAAAATCATTTATAAAATCATCCAAGATATCATCAATTTTTCAAATCCTTTATTTTTAAAACCATTTTTTTGCAAATCCTTTTAATTTTAAACAATTTTCCAAAATCCTCTATTTAACAGAATTTATGAAAAGCAACAATTATATCGAATATTAAAAATTTGCCCCAAAATTTTCTTAAAATTCCACAAAGTCAAAATTTTCTTTAAAATCACCAAATTTCCACAATATCGTAAAATCTCTTCTTAAATTCCACAAAGTCACAATTTCTTTGAAATCACAATTTTTACAAACTTGCTAAAATATTCAAAAATCCATAAATCACCAAAACCATTTAAAAACATCAATCTCATAAATCCCATTAAAATCACAAAGCATATAAATTTAAATCATCAAGCATCTAAATCAGCATAAATATATATATAAATGCATAAGAAATTTCAATCAAACAAGTTGTATACGATTAAATCATCATAATATATAACCCAAAATATTTAGAAAATAAATGCACTCACTGGTCTGAAGAGTGCTCCTGCTGGATCTCCGGTCCAGCCCTCGAACGTGCACGAACACCTAAAAATAATTTACCGAAAAATCTTTTAATTACCAAAAACTAACCAAAGGCTCAAAGGAGTCCTCTAAGTCTCCAACTACAAGATTAAAACACTAAATACCAAAATTGCTCTTCAATTTCAGTAATTACCAAAATGCCCTCAACGGCAAAAATCCCCAAAATTTGAATTACCCGTCTCAAGTCCGATTTCAACAAACTTTATACCGAAACGAAATTGAAGATGCAAGGAACGAGAAACTACCTTCAATTTCAAGATTCGTTGTAGCAATTGATCGGAATCGATCCCGGAAGATCGGACCTCAACTGGAATTGGACGTTTCCAAATCCGACCGAAATTGAGTCAAATTGACTGGACAGAAAGCTTGCCCACGACCCCCGGAACGCGTTGGGACAGGAGGTGAGCACTCACTCGCCGGAAAAGGTGGAGATCGGCGGCGGCGCGTGAGGCTCGGTCACGGCGGCGCGTGGGCGGCGCGTGGGGCGCGTGTGGTGGTCGTCGGAGCTCGGGAAAGTGCAGATCTGGTCACCAGCGTGCTCTGAAGCTCGTGGTGGTGGCTGTGTCATCCCACTCGCCGGCGATCGGAGTAGATCTAGCCGGAAAGGTGACTGCCTCGGGGTGGTTTTTCCGAGACTTTGCGGCGGTTTTCCGGTGTGATCCGGCGGTTTTCGGAGTCAAAATCGGTACCAAAATGTAGATCGTCGCATCAGCTTTCCAACGGTACCAAGCACGCTCCCTAACTCCACCGGAACAGTGAGATATGGCCGGCCAAAGGTGGTGTCGTAAGAGTGCACGGTTGCACAGTTTGCACGAGCCCTCGGTCTCGCTGCAATTTCCGGCGATCTGGGTCGTTTTACGGAGAACTACCGGTACGGGAAGGAAGAGGAGGTTGCCGGCTTTGAGTTTCGTGTTGGAGCCGGTCCGATCAGGTGGCGGAAACGGCCGTTACCGGCGGAAGAAAGGAGGCTCGGGTGAAGGGAAAGTCGGGTGAGGTCTGGAAAATTCCAGACCCTTGGCCAAATTTTAAAGATGCAGACAGGGGCATTTTCGTCTTTTCTCACACATAAATATCAGTTTTTGCCAAATTACCAAATTGCCCTTCGCACTAAAATGACCATAACTTCCTGGTCTTAACTCCGAATTAAGCGTACTACTAGTCTACGGACTCATATCGACTGGCTCTTCGCAATGGTACCAAAGTCAAAGCAAAAATATAACCACACAAAAAGTCAACTCCGAGCCCACTAAAAGTCACTCTGGTCAAACTTGAAAATTTTATTATATTTCTCGAAACGGGATGTTACAGTCATCTAATCCGAGACTGCACTAAACACAAGACAAGATTTGAGAAATCCAATCCTACTTATATCAAATCTGATCCAATCATGCCAGCTATATCCGATCCAATACGATCTTGCGTACCAAACGGACCCTAAGGGGGATGTATTCAATTTAGAATTTATTTGATTTTAAAAGAGTTTAAAAATCTAAGAGTATTCAATTTAAATAAATTTATACAAATCAAGAGGTATTCAATTCATATTTTAATAAATTTTATAAAAGTCTATTAAACTTCAGGTGTATTCAATTAAGATTTTGTACAAATCTTTTAAAATATAAAAGTATTCAAAAACTCATTTATTTTAAAAGATTTTAAAAAATAATAAATTTTAATGTATTTTATTGGATTTTAAAAGAAATTTTGTAAATGAAAAAGTTTAAGTGAAATTCCATTTATTTTTCATCGATTTCATTGGATTTTTATAAATTTTATACAGAATTCATAGAATTCCATAACAGTCTATAATTTTTTTTAGGAGGGTGTATTCAATTAAGAATTGATTAGATTTTAAAAGAATTAAAAAGTCTAAAGATATTCAATTAAGATAAATCTATACAAATCAATAGGTATTCAATTGAAATTTTAATGAATTTTATAAAAGTCTATTAAAATCTAAGTGTATTCAAGTAAGATTTAATATGAAGGTATTCAAAAAATCATTGACTTTAAAAGATTTTAAAATATGATGGATTTTAATGGATTTCATTGGATTTTAAAAGGACTTTTGTGAATGAAAATGTCTAAGTGAAATTCCACATATTTTCCATGCACTTCATTGGATTTTTATAAATTCTATACAGAATCCATGAAATTTCATAACAATCAATGAATTATTTTAAAATCTATAATTACATTTAAATTCATTAAACTCTAAATTAAATACATTATTTTTAAAATTTACAACTTCATTTAAATCTATTAAATTCTAAATTGAATACACCTTCTTAATTTTTTGGATTATTAACACCGAAGGTACCTGAATTATGTCGAATTTTACAAATGGATACTAAATTTTTTTTTTTCATTTTAGTACCTAAACTCGCAAAAGTGTTGTACCATTAGTACCTACTTCCTTTTTCCATCCAAAAATCCCGTTAAATGCACGTGTGTTGCATGTGATGAACAGTAAATAATAATAAAAAGATAAAGAAAAAAGAGAAAACAATTTGATTAAATTTTTTTTTTAATTTTTCAGAGGAAATTTGTGTTTTTTCATGTTATATTTTGTTGTGTGATTCAAAATATTAGAATATTGTATGATTAAATTGAAAAAATAATTAAAATTTTTATAAAAAACTTCAAAACTCATGCAAATTGAAGTTTGAGTTGGGTTTCAATTTATGGTAGTTTCTACAAAATATTGACCATTGGGCTTCGTTGGAAATGAAGAGACGAAACCAACGGGACAAATTTTGCCAAAAATTGTGGTCAGAATCATAAGATTCCGTTGGGCAAAACAACCGGATCGCGCGAACTAATTCAGTGAAATTGGTTGACCCACAACCCGTCTCAAGGTTGGGGATGACCAAAAATGCGCCGTTTCTGTGAGATCAAAACGACATCGTTTTGCTTCTTTTATTATTCTATAAAACTAATATTAATAAAACGACGTCGTTTTGATCTCACATAAACGGTGCTGTTTTGGGTCGTCCCCAACATTGAGACGGGTTGTGGGTCAACCCGTTTCATTGAAGCGGGTCGCGCGACTTGGTTGATTTGCCATAAGATTCCGACCATAATTTTTGGCAAAATTTGTCCCATTGGTTTCGTCTATTTATTCCTGAAAAAGCCTAATGGTCAATTTTTGTAGAAACTATCATAAATTGAAACCCAACTCAAACTTCAATTTGCACGGATTTTGAAGTACTTTTGTGAAAATTCTAATTTTTTCCTCAATTTAATTATACAATATTCTAAATTTTGAATTACACAACAAAATATAACATGAAAAGACACAAATTTCCTCTGAAAAATTTAAAATAACATAATCAAATTGTTTTTTTTTTAATTTACTATTCATCACAAAAAATTAATCAAATTTATTGAAAAAATACAAACTATTGTTCATCACAAACAACACACGTGCATTTAACATGGTTTTTAGAAGAAAATGGACACAAGTACCAATGGTAAAACACTTTTATAAATTTATGTACTAAAATGAAAAAAAATAAAAATTGAAGTACATATTTGTAAAATCCAACATAATTCAAATACCTTTGGTGTTAATAACTCTAATTTTTTTCCTTCTTTTGCAGAGTAAAAACCACGTTGCTATGCAAGTACGTTTAAGTATTTTGCCAGCCATCCCTTCTCATAATATATAGGGATAATTTTACAAACACCTCCTGACTTTTAGTATAATATCAAATTAGACCCCCAGGTTTTGAAAATTCCTTAAACACCCCCTACACCGTAAGAAGTCAGTAACTCTGACAGTGTCAGAGTGCTAAATGACATTAATACCCTTATTCTAATAAAATAATAATAAATTTTAAAAAAAATTGGTTTTTTAAAAAAATAAAAAAATTAAATTATCACTTTCCTATATTTTTTTTTCTCTCATTTTCTCTCCCTATTTTTCTTCTGCACAAATTCGAAGAACCAAGCCAAAAAAAAAAAATTTATATTATTGTGTTTATTAAACCAGAAAGGGAAAAAAAAGAGAAAGAAAGGAAAGGAAAAAAATTAAAAAAAGAGGGAACCAGAAAAAGAAAGGGAAAAAAAAAAGAGAAATAGAGGAAAGGAAAAAAAAAATGAAGAGAGGTGCAGGTGCGGGTGCGGGGAGAGAAGAGAAAAAAATGAAAGAAAGAAAAAAAAAAAAAAAAGGAGTTGGCCAAACCAGAAAAAGAAAGGGAAAAAAAGAGAAAGAGAGGAAAGGAAAAAAATAAAAATGAAGAGAGGTGCTGGTGCTGGTGCCGGTGCGAGGAGAGAAGAAGAAAAAAATGAAAGAAAGAGAAAAAAAAAAAAAAAAGGAGTTGGCCAAACCAGAAAAAGAAAGGGAAAAGCAGAGAGAGGAAAGGAAAAAAAATAAAAAAAAATGAAGAGAGGTGCTGGTGCTGGTGCGGGTGCGGGGAGAGAAGAAGAAAAAAATGAAAGAAAGAGGAAAAAAAAAAAAAAGGAGTTGGCAGAGGTGCTGGTGCAGGTGCGAGGGAGAGAAGAAGAAGAGGAAGAAAAAAAGAAATAAAAAGAGATAGAAAATATAAAATTAAATTTTTAGAATTATTTTAGAAATTTTTATATAAAATGACTGTTATGCCCTTTTGCAGTTAAAGTTAACAGAATTTCACTAACGGCAGAGGGTGTTTAAGGAATTTTCAAAACCTGGGGGTCTAATTTGATATTATACTAAAAGTCAGGGGATGTTTGTAAAATTATCCCTAATATATATATATATATATATAATTTTATTTTCAGGCGCTGAAACTACGAAAAAGTACAAAGCACTAGAGGTATTATTGTAATTTTCTCAACAATATATATAATTTGCCAAACAATCATGCAGAGCAGGAACCTTAAAATTGGTAATTCATCAAAAATATAAAATAAAAGAAATGAACATTAAAATTAGTCTAACGTAAAAAAGACCAAGTTACTATGAAATTGAAGATAAGATAATGAGGCCAATTTAGAGATGCTTCCAAAGTTATATGAGGATGATGTGGAAATTAAAAATTCATTGAGTTTTTCAACCAAGACAAACTAATTTGGATTTACAGTTGGATGAAAAATTATCATCAAAATACGAGTTTTTCTAAGTTGATAATGAGTATAAATGCAATTTCACAAGTGGATGCTATTTGGGAAGCAACAAATTCACCATCATATCAAACTGTTGCTTTTGGAAGATGATTTCTCTTCCCGGTTTGAGCAGAGCTTGATGAAAAATTCAATGTGCAAAATCAAGAATGCTGTTTTTAACGGAAAGGTGAAAATAAATATTAATTTATTGCATATGTCAATTATATGTAACTTCCCAACGCTTTTAAGTTTTGGAAGTAAATGAAACATCATAATTGATTATCTTGGCGTGCTTGATCATAAGGATTATTACAAATTTGTTGTTTGGCTTTCCTTATTGCATTATTTGCATGGAAAAATATCATTTGGGGGCTTAAGGTTCTTGTTTTGTTCATCAATGTTAGATAGTTAATTAGAAATAAGATAATTTAATTATTATTATTATTTTTTGTTAAGAATAAGGTAATTTAATCGTTTAACAGTTTTGTTGCCTGTATAGTAAAAATACAACTGATATGGCTATGCTATTGGAGATTGAATGATTTTTATGTCAAATTGATGATAATGCAAGCATGCAAGAACAAAGCTACTTTTTACTTCAGCAGTAATTTTGAGCTGGAATCTCTTATTTCCAAGGTAACCAAAATATTATACGTAAATATATATGTATATATATATATATATATCAAAACAGAAGTGATATCATAGGCGACTGTCGCGTTAGTATGAAACGCGCTACATTAAAACGCACCGTTTAGCTCATTTAATGAAACGCACGTTTCATGAAACTCAGGTGATGCGTAGGGCAGCAGCTTCGTCTTCGTTCGCACCAGCTTCGTCTTCTTCATCGAGCAGCTGCATTCGGCGCACCAAGTTCGTCCCACCACCACCGTTGCAGCAGCTTCGTCTCACCTTCGTCGTACCATGGCAGCAGCTTCCAGTAGCACTAGCAACCAGTCGCACCAGCAACCCAGTCTGCTGTCGCCCCAGCTTCCAGTTTTCATCGCAGCTGCTTCCCGTCTTCACCAAATCGGATTTATTATGCCACATCTGTAGAGTGCGAGTGAAAAATCCAATTCAAGGTCGCAATCACTCCCATTAAAGGTGGGTCCCCCACTGAAAGCCCGTGCCCGACCGCTGGTCCCAGGTGGTCAAAATCTTGGATGATTATTGGAATATATGGTAAAAGTTTCATTTGAGACATAACTATATTTTGTGCTTAAATTGATATCAAAATTAAATTAATAATTTCATTTTGAAGAAAAAAATGAAATATTATTTGACACATTTTTCCTACTTCACTAATTTTCGTCAGTTTCCAGCTACTTCCATTCCATGTGATAAAAAAGAATAAAGAATCCAAAAAAGTTGAAAGCGTTAAAAGCAAGATAATGAAATAATAAAAATTATACAAAGTGAAAGTGTACTTGGCACAAGTAAAGCATGATAAAAATAAAAATTGAAATCCATTTATATAACTTTTACATTTTATTAAATGTAAAAATAAAAATGAAATAAGGTAAATGCATAGAAGGGAACGTATTGGGTATCCTGTACTAGAGAATATGTGTGTCCCTCTCTGTCCAAAACATGCACAAAAAAGCTTTAATGGGAGTGATTGCGTCTTTGAATTGGATTTTCCACTCGCACTCTACAGATGTGGCAAAATGAATCCGATTCGGTGAAGACGGGAAGCAGCTGCGATGGAAACTGAAAGCTGGGGCGATAGTAGGCTGGGTTGCTGGTGCGACTAGAAGCTTCTGTATTGGTGCGACGAAGCTGCTGCAACAATGCTGGTGCGCCGAACGCAGCTGCTCGATGAAGAAGACGAAGCTGGTGCGAACGAAGACGAAGCTGTTGCCCTACGCATCACCTGAGTTTCATGAAACGTGCGTTTCATTAAATGAGCTAAACGGTGCGTTTTAATGTAGCGCGTTTCATACTAACGCGACAGTCGCCTATGATATCACTTCATTATATCAAAATTCAAATCATTATCGATAGGTAAACAGTCTTCTAGTACTGGTTATTCATCATTTATTGCTAAATTATTTTAAGCTAAATTATCAAGATTGGGACTACATATTTTTATTGACATTCATCTTGACACCAAAATATTCAGCCAAAAAATGTAAATTTTATATATATATATATATATATATATATATTTCTCTGGTTAGAAGGTCATTTTCTATATGGAATATCTGGAATATATATATAGTAATTTTTTCATCAAAGACTTCCTGTTCGAAATGTATTCTGAACAATGCGTACAGAAAGTTGAATAGACGTTTGACAATGTACAAATTTCAGACAGAAAATTTCTGATAAAAAAAAAATTATATATATATATATATATTCACTAAACAACAATTTCTTTTTTCTTTTTATTTTAAATTTTATCTTTCATGTTTCTCTAGATCCAAAATCTCTGGAAGAGAACTATTGTACACCCATTTAGATAAGAAAATGATACAATTATTACAAATATGGTACTGAAACAGAATTGCTGTTTAGTCTCCAGCATTTGTTATATGATGAACATTCAATCAACCATCGCTTACAAATACAATAACCAATACCTCCCCCAAACTATTACAATTTACTACCAAGAAAGCATAATAGCTAAAACCTAATGCTATGAACAACCAACCTTATCTCATGATCAAATCCATAGAGGACACTTTGAGGATTACGCATATAATTATATATATGGAGTGTATAAGCAACTAGAGAATCACGAGGAAATGGCTCATTTTTCAAGTCAATTCATTATTCTGTTCAAAGGAATCCTCTCATTCTGTCTGGTAACCCTTTCTATTGGAGAAATTATTTGAGGCATTGTCATACCACCAGAAACAATGATCTCTGCAATTATTGTCCAGAAAGAAAAAACAAATAAACTAAAGGAAAATATTATAAAGGTTCACATTTATTGGATTAAATCAAAAGTTTGAAAATGATATCGCCTTTTGCCAATGCAAGAATTTGTTCTGTTTAGCGATGCACAATATTCATCAAACATGTTATGTAATTTTAAAATGCAAATCTGTTAGCTTCAAGAAACTACCAAACCATTGCTACAGTGGCAAACAAATAGTATAACAAAATAATGTTCCTTAGAATGAGTAAATTGTAGATGAAATGGAAAATTTTTCTTGCACTTTATAAAAATTCATTTTAATATTCTATTCAGCTGTACTTGTACTGATTGTTGCAAAAGGAAAATAACAGACATTATAAGCACAATCAAGGTTAAACTGAAAATTTAAGAATTGACCATCCACAAACAAAGAAGGGATAGCAAAGCTAGCTAATTGCTATCACCAAGTCTGCAATGGGTTTGGAGTTTGATTACCTTACAATAACATGACAAGAATAAGAACTAAAAGGGAACTTCTCATGAAAAAGCAAGCTGAAATGAACTTTTAAACTAGAGTGTTGGACTGTCTACCAAATTAACAGTGGTCAATTAAAGACAACATGGTTGAAATAGTAACTGGGAAAATAGTAAACTTACCTATTCCTTCCCTGATAGACAGATTTGGTCTTATGATCTCTTTGGAATTGACGAGGAATATATCACCAATGTATAAATGATTTGTTGGGACAAATACACTACATAACTCTTCATCTTCATTATCTCTCTGCCGCAAGATGAACAAAAATACTATCAGATATTGTTGAATTCAACTATAAACAACCCAATAACAATGTTCTTGACATATCCTACTGGCTCCTCAATGTAAAACCTCACCTACTCCTGTAGCCAGTGCAAGTCATTGCACTCTATGGTGCTAACAGTAGTTAGCCCAACATAAAGATGCTATATTGACAAGAGAAGATAGAAGATCAAGAAGTAAATTCCTAAAAATAAGCTAATTAAGTGTGTATTTTAATTTTCTAGCAATGAATTTCAGATTCATCCAATTCCATGCTACAACATTGATAATTAAACCCAAAAAAATAATAAGAAAATTTCGGGAAGGATTATGCTCCACTGCCAATATTTTGAATATTCATATGTTCACTGTAATTAGTTTTATTTTAATCTTTCACTGCTTGCAACATTCACTCAAATCAAACCTGCACAAGATACTGATGCCTGGGCTTTGATTGGAGCATCCTAAGCATCATGTCAGTTTTAACTAGGAAATATAAACTTAAGTTACAGGACCCAAGATGTGGTAAACATTGAAAACAGAGTATCTGATGGATATAAATTGAGAACAACTGGGCACACAAGAGATTCTGTCACTGTAATACATTTTATGGATTGTGAAATAAGTTCTCTCAAATGAGAGAGCGATAAAAAATGAGTATTTTGCACCAAGTATGACCATGAGCACCTCTCTTGGTAAGACAGCACCACTTAAATTCTTGCCAATTGCCCAAGTTGCAAAGTAATACTATATATGATGGCCACTAACCATCTAGCAACCTATTATTGTCTCGAAGAAGACCAAAATATAAAAAATTAACAAAAAAAGAAAAAAAAAAAAAGAAATCTATCCTTGTCCCGACAAGGTCCCAAATAACTGACCTGCAAGTACGTACTAACATATTCAAGTAATGTTAATTAACTAGGATTGCATCACCAGTTACCATCTCTATAGAGAAAGATATAACCAAACTGCTAAATGCAAAAGTGACTTTAACACTTAATGTTGCCTTAGAACCTTTTAAAAGCAGGCCCATTTTTATTGTCAAAAAAATTATGTATACTGAATATGACCTCTAAACAAGTATTAATAAAACCAAATTATATACACTAGCAGTGATGAACTTGAGTATTAAGGTACAAGGTTTAACAAAATAATACCCAAGCAATGTATTTGTACTTGAAAATTGAAATATGCAGAAAGTTTTTAAAAAATGAATAGCAACCAGTACATGAAGGATTGCAACCGAAAACATTTTCTACAGAGAAAAAAGGGAGAGAGGAAACTAGATAACCTGAAGGGTGACAGTTGACGTGATAAAACCAAAAGCATATTCGCCAACACGTGGGTGACGGATAATTGCTACCTCTTTAAAAGCTGTTGTATTTTGGTCTGCAAAGAAAATAAAGCCATAATGTAAGTCCAGAGCATTCTTATACTGTTGGACAGCTGGATAGTAAAATTGAATATATTGACATGGAGGAAAAGAAAAGTATCCCCTGCACTACCAAATTTCTCTCATGATTACAGAGATTGCTAAACTGTAAGCACATAAACACGCATTACTAAAATTAGGTGCAATGACATTATTAAAACATATTTTGGACAAATGTAAATCACTCAAATACGACTGTTTTCATAAATTTTAACGTATACCTTAAAATGTGCACTCCTTTTTACATTAGGAAGAAATTAATTCATTCATTTGGAAAGTACTTTTCACAGTTCTTCCTTTAGTTCCTAGAATAATCAGTTTGACTCTACTTAATTCATGTAAGGATCCCAAGCATTATAAAAGTTGGAGTTATTTGACACATGAAAATAATGTAGTTGCTTCTAAATACAGCCACCAACAACTTAAAATATACAGGACTATCGATGTTAAATGAATATTGAAGGAATAGAAGCTAGTCAAGAACACAATGACCAGAACTCTGCAGCACAAAAGTCAATCAACGGAAGATTATGTAATAACTACTTAATTATTTATAAAACTAAGTCACAGTCGTATATTGTCTGCAGGAAGCAACAATGGAAACTAAAAATCACACATGGTGTTTCCCTGGTAAACAGAAAATTAAGCCAAAAATCTGACTTCCCTTTCAAAAGGGTGCAAGTCATTTTTCTGAACTGAACTTGAGCCTGCTACTGTTATCACTTTTACTCCAATGACCCATGTAGGAGTAAAACCAATCTTCACTACTGATTTGAGTTAGTTACCAGAATTTCTACAAGAGACTAAAGTAAATCTGTACAACAACTAAAATGTACTAACATGTACTAATCTGCAGTAGAAAACAACTGTCTTAATCTGTACAGTAAAAACAACTAACAACTATCCTAATTACTACAAAATTTTGACTAATACTACAGCTAATTATTAACAGCTAGTATACTCAAATTATAATGAATAATCATAATGCAACACTTCCTTCAACTCATTTCCTCCACCAGTCACCAACCAATGTTTGACACTGGCAGATCCTCAGCCAGTCATCATCCATAACGACATGGTGTGGCAAAAAGGATTGCTACTAGTATCTCTTTATCTCATGCTAGTAAATTGGGCACATCTTGTCCTTACAATTGTCGATATCCTATGGGTGATAGTACTATTCATTATGACTATTGAGACACAAAAGAAGAACAAATGAGTGACACCATTTAGTGAAAAGAGGGAGAGGTATTTCCAATCACATTTTAGAACTTCCACGTGCAAAGCCAAACTCTATAGATTGAAGCATCTTATTGAGGCCAGACATTGCCCCATCAAGTTTGAAATGATTTTAATAAATGATTCTTTCTATCCCGAGTTACTTCTCTTGAATAATCCATCTGATTCCTTTTCATATTTCCGACAGAACAGTTGAAACCACCAGAAGTCTATTTACCAGTAATTCTTAGTTTGGTATCTTCTTTTGGATTTTGCCCTGGAAAGGCTGATAATTCTTAGTTCAAAATTCCAAAGAATTTTTATGGTTACATCTATTCACTTGGTTCAGGTACATTGGCCTCTTTTGCCATTTTAGCAAAATAAAGCATACAAGCAAACCTGACCAGCAGGAGAACAGAGTGCATTGAAATGTTTTTGCAATTCTGGATTCTTTCACATAAAACTAAATTACCTGGAGAAATTGCAGCACTAATTTGTTTGGAGGCTGAGTATATATGCTTCACAAAGGGCATTCTCTTAATAAACCATTCTCCAAGTGAGAAAAGAGTGGCACCCGTCCATGATGAAACGAAAACACCAATGAAGAATACAAAAAGTAAAGATGTAATAAACCCGAGTCCTGCATCACAAACCAAGTAAATTGAACATAATGCTAAAATATAATATAAATGAAGTTAATTGACATTCAGAGAATGTACCAATCAACGAAGATGCCAAACAAAAACCATGTGAAGACAATTAACAGATACATAAATCACAATTCTATGCAATAATGGTTGATTCCAATAATACAAAACATCTGTATGATTAATTGTCTGCTTGTTTAGGACTTGCACTCTTATAAAAGTATTACAATTGGTTGAACAAAATGCAATTAGGAAGTCACCTATTAAAAAATTGATGATAACATCATGAGACTAAAGAAATATTAAAGACAAAAAAATTCAAGTAACAGCATGTGACTTATTTTTAGTTAGTTTAATTTAAATTCCAATTAAATAGTTTTTCAACGCTTAAACATATCACTAAAATAGCTCCTTTTTCAGACTTTATATTATAAGACCTACACTATAAAACTTAAAACTATAGGTTACTGAAATAAATTTTGACCTGAGAAATTTTTACTATCGTTAACTTCGGGCATTGTACAAGGTGAAGCTAGTCATTTATAATTGAAAGTGGTTTGAAGCTGGAATTATCTAAGAACTTCAAATATTATTATATATAATCTTCACTTAGCCAGATAATAAGCTTGAATCCCTGATAATAAAATTCAATGTCACATTCTATTTTACTTATCAATAGATTCATTAAATGTTGTTCACCCCTTTGGCAACTTGCACAACTAATTATGGGTGAAAATTTTCAAGTTCCTTTTACTTTAATTGAAGTAAACCCTGCTTCTACCAAAGAATATTCATCATCTTGATTATCATCTTGAACGTATAGTTTCTCAATATCCATGATGTTAACTCAAGCAGATAACTAAAATTAAGTTGGTGATCTACAAAATAACATCATTAAAGCTAAAACTTTTGCAGTATTTCCTTCTAATATCCCACTTCATTTAAACCAAAACCACCAATTTGGATGGCTTACAACCTGAGAATTATCAATGCTGAAGTACAATTGCGTCAAGAAACAACAATCAAAACCATGTTTTCCATACTTCAGATGACTGATGTTACAAAACGAATCAATAAGACTTACCAAATATGTCAATTCCAAGATGATCGTACAATGGACTGAAGAAACCATCAACGAACTGAACAAACCACCACGTAATAAAAAATGTAACTGCAACAGGGAAAAGAACTACACTGCAATTTCAATTTCAAGGAGCATTAGGCATAGAAAAGCACAAGAAAATGATTAAAACTTAGAGCATCTCAGGAAATAGGAAAGGATGCTACCATCCAGTCATGAACTTCTTTGAGACCCAACTCTGGAGAACATAACAACAAGCCTGTACATATGTATGGAACAAGAGCATTATAAGTTGAAACGACAATGCCTTCTGCATTATTTAACTTGTACAGTATTTAATAAGCCCTTCATATCATTGTAAAAATCTAGAATCAAGCAGAAGCAGTACAATGCCTTCTGCATTATTTAACTTGTACAGTATTAACATTCTTCCTCCTACAGGAGGGTCAACAGGTGTATAATCCATTTGTGAATAGAAAATGTTTATCATAAATGCATTCATATTATTATCTTGACTTTCTTCTATAAGATCGCCTTATACCACCCATAATCAGACCTTATGATACCATATCCCTTGATAAGAAACCAATTTGAGAGGGAAAAGATATTTATAATAAAAAATAAAAATAAGGTTTTAACTTCATCTTTCCTATTGACATGCCTTTTCAACAACAATCAGATGCACTCCAAATTGCATTTTGAAGAGAGAAAATTGAAAATCATGCTTCTATAGGCAGTTCAACCCCATTTCAAAGTAAATAGTTGTCAATCACTTGCTCATGGCTCACCCTCTTCACAAGTTGTTGCCATCATGTTAAGATGTAGTTCATGATTTATTTTATATAACTGTGCAGTCCTGTCTGTTTCCTTAAATTTCTTCTCTTTGTCTATTAGTAATGCTTAACTTCTTTTCTTTTCTTTAGTTTATAATCTACCCTCTTACAGGTATCTACTTTTCCCTTTTTTTATTTCTAAAAATAATTCTTTTTGTGTCACAGTGCAACCCATATCTGAGCTCTAAACAAATTGATTAATCTACACTAAACTTTCCTTCCTACATCATAAGTCTTAGAATAAAACATTTCATAAAGAGGAAAATAATCACTCCAATTGTTCTCTGGGTATGACCTTGTATTTACTCCGGTATAATCAGTCCCTCTTTGAAACATTTTTCGACCCTAATCTCTGTGCCTCATGGTACTCCATTTGCTGATTTCAAATTGGTTTCTAAAATAACTTATCAACGTGCCGAGATTGAAAAACAATACTAGTAAGAATATACATTCATTTACAAAATTTCAAACTTAGTCAAATGCGCCTGCAGTCCATTACACAGTCTATATTACACAATTGAGCTCATGGTTTTAGTTTATAACCAATCCCATAAATTCATGGAATTTAAAATTTTCTTATCTATATAGAAAACAACATATCAAAATAAATGAACAAATAAAACAATAGCCTAAAAATTTCAAACCCCACCACCAGGCATTCTTAGCAAAATTTCAAAAAACAGGGGAAAAAAAAATCCATACAAGCTAAATTTAGAAGCCTAAAATTGCTGCATCAAACGAAAAATTGTGAAAAATAAAATAAAATCGAAACGAGATAAACGAACGGCTGAGATTGGAGCAAGCGAACAACGAGATCGAACCTTACGAGTGGAGGAATTGGGAGAAGGCGGGGGAGACTTGGCTGGATCCTCGGGATCCTGAGCTCCATTCTCAGCTTGACTGAGTGGAATTGAAGTAGATTCTTTTTCTTCGGCCATTTTTTTCGATTCGCTCCCTGAGAAATCGCAGATTAATACAGTTGGCGAATGGGAGAGGCCAAACACAAACTCACACTGTGAGTGCCGCGGAGAGAGGAAGTGATAACAGCAATGAGATTTAAATCGAAACAATAAACCATATTAACGCATTATTTGATAAAATAATTTAATTAATATATTCTAATAAATCTATCATTGTTGGTGATTTTTAGGAGTGCGACGAAAGACCATTTTTTTTATTTGTCGGTAAATAGGTGTGCGAAAGAGATTACTAAATGCTATCTCAAATCTTTTTAGAGACAAATACTTGCGAATTAAGCAAAATTCTGTGATTTTTCTAATAAGTGATAGTAGATGGAGAAATTGCAATACTAAGCAATGCCACGTGGTCATGTCAATTTTGTCAGGAAAAATAGGCAAAATATTGTACAAAGATGTTTAAACTATTCATAATGAGGATATTGCATATTATTACTATAGATTATTTGATTTCCATTGGATATAATTTTTTACTTTTTTAATGATAACGTAATTGACATATAGTGAAGTGTTTTACCACAACAACCATACAATAACAATAGTCACATGATACAATGTAAATTTTATAAGTCTATAGTATTGTGCAATGCAAAACTAAAAATAAAACAGCTAATCTTATCAAATAATAATTGATTGTTCGATCACACAAGGTTTATTGCAACAATTGTGTATAATTTTTTTTTTTTTGTAATATTCGTTGCTTACCAAATAATTTATTAAATAGATCTATAAAAAGTATAATTATTTGTTTAAAATTATATAAATCCATATATACATGTGTGATAATTAAACTGTATAAATGATTCACAGTTTTACATGTTATGACAACAATTAATTGGTTTGCACAAAACTCGATCAAAATTGAAATAGGTAGGGTGCTGATTTTTTCTCTTTACGACGATCTGCCGTTGTGAAAGCTTAAAAACCTGGAGTATTCATGCGTGTCTAGGTTTTCTCTCTTTGAGTGAGTGTCTTTGTTTATGGACTAGAGCATGGAAAGTTAGGTTCCTTGTAGAATTCCTTTGAGATATCTTTCTCTCTAACCATGAGAAGTGGGAAAGAAATGAATCTCCAACAATGTTCTATTAGGAAAGATTTTGAACTTAAGAATCTTCAAAAGGTTTACCATCTCGGAGATAATTTTGAAATCTTAGAAGATGCAAAGAAGGGACCAAATCCATAAAATTAGGAAAAACCTTTTCAAATTTGTGTTTAGTTCATTTGAAAACAAAAATTAATTTTCAGAGAAAGACCAGAGACGCTCAATAAAGCAATTTTAATTCTAAAAGAGTGGTTGGAGAAGTGTGGCCCTTAATAAGATTTCTTTTGATGACTCAATCTTCGTGCTCTAAGTTCATGGGTTGCCTCTAGTATTTATACATGAAGGGATGACAAAGCTTATTAAGAATTGTAGAAAACTAAATCGAAAAGTAATCCAATATTTATAAATATATATATATATATTACAATTTAATAAATTAAATAGAGATATATGGAAAATATAATACAGAATCTGTATATAACAGCTTTGATAATACTTCGAGATCTGTGTAATACCATAGTTTTTTTAAAAACAATTTCGTCTCTACTGGTGCGAATGGTTCATTGACAATCGTCTTCCAGGATACAATAGATACTCCCAATCTTTGGTTTTAGCATCACCAAAGATTTAACTTCGAACTTGGAAAAAACTTCAACTTTATCACCACTCTTACTTAAACTCAAAAAACAGACATTGATCTCTACTACTTCTATTTCACTTATCTGTGTTTTCTCTGTATTAACCTCAAAAACTATATACGTAAATAAAGTAAACTAAAAAAGAAACTGACAAACAAACAATTAAAATTAAATTATAACCTAATTAAACAATTTAATTTATTCAATAAAAACTTTTGTAACCGGCAACAGTTACAAAAATTCAACAATCCCCCACATGAATAAATTAAACTAGCTTTATTATATACACAGGTGATAAAGCTTTATAGTTGGAGTCTGCATATGATAGGTAGATGTTACTCTTTGAACCTTCCATTGTGAAAATGTATTTACCTTACTGATTAAATGGTAGACACGATGTCCTTGAACCATTATATCATTTATGTAAATGATGATACACCTCACACAGGACCCCTTCCTGATATTTTAAAGTTCTCACTATTATGTTATTTTTGGCCATGAACATCGTCCTAGTTCTGCAAGAGTTTAAAGAATTGTGTCCACCACAATTCTCCTTTAAGCAACCCCTTTTCACTACCACATAGGTCAGTTTTATAATTGCATTGTCCCGTTGAACCTAGATATTGGAATCTCTAGTCACATAGGTCGGGTTTCCATCATATCGACTTTCCTTTCACTGGCTTCAATCCCATTCTCCTCGATGACTTCTCAACTAGTTCTCTGTTTAACCCCTTGGTTAGCGGATCCGCAATATTTTCTTTCGACTTTACGTAGTCTATAGAAATCACTCCAGTTGAGATTAACTGTCTAATGGAATTGTGTCTTCAACGTATATGTCTTGACTTTCCATTATACATGATATTATGTGCCCTGCCAATTGCAGATTGACTATCGCAATGTAAGCTTATTACAAGAACATGTTTCGGCCATTGTGGAATGTCCTCTAAGAACTGACGTAACTATTCAGCCTCTTCTCCACATTTGTCTAAAGCTATGAACTCAGATTCTATAGTGGAATGAGCTATAACTGTTTGTTTAGAGGACTTCCATGTTACAGCTGCACTAGCCAATATAAATACATATCCACTAGTGGACTTTGAATTCAATATATCAGAATTCCAACTAGCATCATTATATCATTCTAATACAGCTGGATATCTTGTGTAGTACAGTCCGTAATCACGAGTATATCGTAAGTACCTCAGTACTCACACTATCAATTTCCAATGATCTTGGTTTGGATTACTCGTGTATCTACTTAGTCTACTTATTGAGTAGGTTATATCCGGTCTAGTGCAACTCATCAGGTACATTAGACTACTAATCACCCTAGAATATTCCACTTGGAAAACACCCTCTTCTTTATTCTTGAAAAGATGTAAATTCATATCTATGGATATTCTGGCTATACCAGTATCCTCTTTACTGAATTTATCTAGTATTTTATCTATATAATGTGATTGATTAAGAATGATTCTATTCGAAGACCTGGAAATTTTAATTCCCAGTATCACATCTGCAAGCCCCATCTCTTTCATATCAAACTTTGTATTTAACAAAGCTTTGGTAGTTTAGATCATATTATCGCTACTACCCACGATAAGTATGTGATCTACATATAGATATAAAATGACATATCCATCCTCTGTATCCTTTATATAGATACACTTGTCACATTCATTTATTTTGTAACCACTTTCCAACATGGCATAATCAAATTTTTGATGCCATTGTTTTGGAGCTTGTTTCATACCATATAGAGATTTCACCAGTCTACAGACTTTCCTTTCTTGTCCTGAGCAGAAAAACCCTCAAGTTGTTCCATATAGATCTCCTCATCAAGATCCCCATTTAAAAATACCGTTTTTACATCCATCTGATGTATCTCTAAATTCTGTAAGGCTACTATGGCAATCACCATTCTTATGGAATTTATTCTCGTCACTGGTGAATATGTATCAAATAATCAAGGCCATCATTTTACTTGTAACCCTTTATTACTAGCATTGCCTTGTATTTATCAATAGTTTCATTTGCTTTCATCTTCCTCTTGAAAATCCACTTGTAACCCAAAGGTTTACAACCATAAGGTAGATCCACTAACTTCCATGTATGGTTTTGCAAAATGGAATCTATTTCACTTTTGATTGCCTCTTTCCATAAAGGACATTCAGGAGAATTTATAGCTTTCTAAAAGCTTTGAGGTTCGCTTTCCAGCATGTAAGTAAAAAAATCTAGACCAAAAGATTTTTTTGTTCTTATTCTCTTACTACATCAAAGCTCAACCTCATCCCCTTGTCCATGATCACTATCTGGACTATCATCATAGACATATTCAAATGTTCGTTTTGACGAACTCGATCCCTCATAAGATTTGTATGGAAAATTATGCTCGAAAAACATAGCATTTCTCGATTCCATTATTGTATTTCTGTGTATATCTGAAATCTCAGATCTATACACAATAAATCAATATGTACTGCTATTTTGTGCGTAACCAATAAAAATGCAATCAACTGTTTTTGGACCTATCTTTACTCTATTTGGAATAGGTACAACTATTTTGGCTAGACATTCCCACATTCGTAAATAATTGTAGGAAGGCTGTCTTCCATGCCAAAGCTCATAAGGTGTTTTCACCTCTTTCTTCTGGGGCATCTTATTTAAAAGGTAATTTGCTGATAAAATAGCTTCCCCCCACAAGTTCTGAGGTAACCCAGAACTTAACAACATTACATTCATCATTTCCTTGAGGGTTTGATTTTTCTGTTCAACCACACCATTGGACTGTGGTGAATACGGTGGAGTGACTTCATGTCTAATCCCATTTTGAGCACAAAATTCACCAAAAGGATTTACATATTCACCACCGCGATCACTCTTTATTACTTTAATTTTTTTATTAAGTTGATTCTCAACTTCAGCCTTATAGAGTATAAATTTTCCTAAGGCTTTATCTTTGCCCTTTAGCAAATAGACATAGCAATATTTCATGCTATCATCAACAAAGGTAATAAAATATTTATTGCCTCCTCTCGTTTGTGCAAATTTCAGATCGCATATGTCACTATGGATCATATCTAAAGGTTCTGTATTCCTTTCAATAGTGTGATATGATAACCTCGTCATTTTTGCCTCAACGCAAGTTTCACACTTATATTTATTGTCAATTTGAAATGTGGGAATATGATTTAAGTTAATTAATCTCCTCAAAGTATTATATTTAAATACCCCTCCTTTGGGACCTAGCTTGGAATTTTTTCCAACAAATTTCTTGGTATTGGAGCCTTGACCATGCTCCACCATATTAGCGTTAACGAAAGCCTGTGATGATGATCTCTTCTCTGATCGTCTGTTGTCTTCCTCAATGCGAAGTCTAAAATCAGATCATCCATGTTCATCTCATTTTGCTTATGCTTAAGATAGTTCTTGAAGTCTTTTCAACCTGATGGCAGTTTCTCAATAACACATGCCACTTGAAAAGCTTCACTAATCACCATCCCCTCATAATGAATTTCTTGTATGATTACTTGCAGCTGTTGGACTTGACTGATCACATTCTTGGTATCAACCATCTGATAATCCAAGAAACAACCCACTACAAGCTTCTTGGATCCAACATCCTCAGTTTTGTATTTATTATCCAAAGATTCTCACAGCTCCTTCGCTGTCCTCTTACTACAGAGCATTGGATAAGACATTTAGAATATAATTCGAACTCAGGTAGTCAGAACTCTTCCAGGCATCCACAACCATGAGAGTACTCACATCGCTATTCTCACTATTCTCTGGTGCCTCTTCAGTCAAGAACCTAGCCAGGTTCAATGTGGTCAAATAGAATAGCATCTTTTGTTGCCACCTTTTAAAATCCTTTCCATCAAATTTTTTTGGCTTCTCCGCATGATTCACAGGTACAGAAACTGGTGCCATCAAAGTTGGAGCTTTTGCCACGGGAAAGGTATTCACGTTGTTTGAGGAAACATTAACCTCTGTTGCCATTTCATGTATATGATGGAAATATAAATTCATTAGTTGTTGAACAAAATTGTCCCAACACACTAATTACACAAATTTCACCAAGAAAATTGCACAAATTTGAGGTTTAAAACTCAATTTAAAATTCCCACGGATTTTATGTATACATCGTCAATGTGGTCAACGGTTAACACCGGTCAACGTTGGTCAACAGTCAACAGTACGGTTGGTCAACAATCAACAATCCACGTGGCACGTGGCACGTGACACATCATCAACATGTCAGTTTAAAGCTCCATGTGTCGCACACGTGGATGCCCACGTGGCTATCCATGTGTCATGGGCCAGCCCTACAAACGGGCTGTGCCTCAGCCCACTATTGGGCCTAATCCCAACCTAGCCCAAGCTTAGGCCAAGCCCAGCCAGGATCAAACCCAGCCCAAGCCCAAGCCATGCCAAGCCTGTTGCCTCAGCCCAGATGCCCAAAGTGTCAAAACAACATCGTTTTGGGTCTTCTTTTTCACCCGTTTTCCTGAAACAGGGTCAGATCATGGGTCTCGCGATCCGGTTCATGATCCGGCTGTATCTCCTTCGTCTGACCTCCATTTTTGACGCTGTTTGTCAGGTTTTCTTCGTCTTGTTGCCCTCGTTCGGATTACATTGTTAATTTAAAATAAAACCTACCGGAAAAATAAATCAACAATAAATATATACGGTTGTATATTAAAAACATAACAGAAACACAAATTAGTATATATATATAAATATAAATATATAAGATTAACAGTAAACTCGTTCTTAAGATTGTAGAAAACTAAATCGAAAAGTAATCAAATATTTATAAATATATATATATATATATATTACAATTTAATAAACTAAATAGAGATACATGGAAAATATAATACAGAGCCTGTATATGGCAACTTTGATAATACTCCGAGATCTGTGTAATACCAAAATTTTCTTAATAACGATTTCGTCTCCACTGGTGCGAATGGTTCGTTGACAATCGTCTCTCAGGATACAACGGATACTCCCAATCTTTGGTTTTAGCATCACCAAATATTTAACTTCGAACTTGGAAAAAACCTCAACTTTATCACCACTCTTACTTAAACTTAAAAAACAGACATTGATCTCTACTATTTCTATTTCATTTATCTGTGTTTTCTCTGTATTAACCACAAAAACTATATTCGTAAATCTAGTAAACTAAAAAAGAAAATGAGAAACAAACAATTAAAACTAAATTAAAACCTAATTAAACAATTTAATTTATTCAATAAAAACTTTTGTAACCGGCAACAGTTACAAAAATCCAACAAGAACATGATGGGATGAGTACATTAGGTTTCTATGATAAGGCATTGTGTGGTAGTTCACTGGTTTTTTAAGTTCAAGGTTGTTACGATTTTTGGTATCATATTGATAATTGTATAATCGTAAAATAAAGAACACAACAGAATTTACAAAGTTCGCCAAAAAACTTCGGCTACATCCTTGGCTCCGAAGAAGAGCTTATGCTATATCTCATTAACCTCTCAAAAGTTTATACAAACTTAACACAAGATCTAAGTAAAACAGAAAACCCAAATCTCTAAACCATGAACCCAAAATACACCCAAAACCTCACACATATGTCACTATGAACACAAAGAATAACCCACATAGAAACAACACAAAGAAAACCACTAAGTAAACCCTAGAACAAATCGGCACACACTGCTACAGTGATGACAACATAACTTTATATATCATTGCAGACACAAAGACCTCCACGTGGCATCATCACAGAAAGTCGGTCATAATCAGACGATTAAGCTTTAAGCAACTCAACCCTTTAATGAAATGGCAACATTTTAACTTCTATTGGAATCAAAGAGATTAACAAGTAACGAGCCTTCACAATTGGGCCTAACCTTTGAGGATTATATTTACATATCTCCACCTAATCCTCATATTGTGTTCCTTTAATTTTATTTTATTTTTAAATGGATTTTGTCTTTTTGATACTTACTGTCAATTGATTTAGGTTTACGAATTGGAATGTGTTGTATTGCAAAACTAACTACCTATCAATTAGTTACAATTTTGATCGGTTTCAGTTATAGTAGTGTTCGGTGCAAAAATTCATCCAAAACTAAACCATATTAAATTGAGCCCACCTTTAATGCCAAAGAGGTGGTTACACTTTTCAATCCTAAACAGGACTCTTGTGCTTGAGATTCTTGCAATGATATTTTGGAGCAAATGCACCACTTGTTGGTTGACCTTGGCCTCTAGGCTAGGTGTCTCGCAAGGCTAACAAAGCTACTGATATGGCATCTAGCTAGATTTTTAAGGAAAATATTGAGCTCATGTCTTTTTGTAATTTTGAATTTTCTATTTCTAGTATTTTGTTGTCATTGATTGTAGAGGAGGAAACTTTGGCTTCCCTTCTAGTGTAATTCTTTTTTTTGGGCCTTCTTTTGTGCTATTAATGCAGTTTTTCTACCAAAAAATCATAATTGATTAGTTTGTGTATCAACCTCTTTGACATAGTTTTTGAAAAAGTTTGTGCCGCAACAACAATGATGGGTTTTCCTCGTTGCATGTGCTTCATTTGGATGGTACATGATTTAATAGTTATATGAATTATTTACCAAATAATTGGCAAAATGAGATGTCAACATATTATTGAATGAAAAATTAATAGAATTTAAATATGAATAAGTGAATTTTGCACATTATCACTTTATTTGGCAAATAATTTGATTACTCAAATATTATTGATTTTGTTTCATGTTGGAGAACTCCAACTTTTCAATTCCTTGTTGACTAAGGTCTAAAGTAGATGTAACCATTAAATATCAACTCAACACCCTTGCCAAGCAAGAAGTTTCATCTTCCGAAGACAAAACGTTGAAGTATCATTATTTTTTTGTCCCAAACGATTGAGGTCTAGAAGTCATGGAAAATTCCAGGCCAATGAGGTAGACTAGGAATTTTAAGTTTGGTGAGTATTGCGGCTTGCTGAGACATACATTTCAACTTAACCATCCCCGAAAACTTTGACTTATTTTTTTCACAATAACCATTGACTGTATTAATGCAGGCAATCGTTTGAATACCAAGTCGACACCATACTCTGAGGAATAAGAAATTGTTGCTACCCAATTGCCTACCTGCTAAACTTAAGATTGGACAATATTTTGACTGATGTGAACTTCATCATCGCTGAGCTTCACCAACCAACTAACATTTCCACAAGTATTCCTTTGATGAACAAGCCTTAAATTAGAATTTTCATATTTCATTAGCTTAGGAGTTGATATGTTTAACACACAGATGTACTCTTTATAATTGGATTCACTTGTGGGCGAATCTTTTCAAATGATTCTTATAAATGATAGTTGGGAAGAATTTGTAACATTTGGCATCTCTTTCTCACATACTATGCCAAGAAAAAAAAGAAGATAGGCAAAATTGAGCAATCTCAAGCGACCAAGAAACAAACTACAATTACTGAGTGAGAAATTATTTTGGCTCCCCAATCAACCATTAAAGCAATTGCTCTGTGACCAATCAATCTAATTGCGAACGAGACAAGTGTGAATATGAAACAAGTCGAGATTGAACAACTTGGTTCCGAGACGTCACCCATTGAAGAAATCTCAATCTCCATATGTGATTAAGTGTCATTCTAAATCATCCGAAGGTGTTGCACTGCATACCTCATAGCCTTTGTAGGCATACCGCTTTCTGATGGTGACAGTAAGCCTCATTTGTTAGGTCTGATTTTTTTTTTCTAGATTTTCATTATAACTATTTACCTTATATGATGTAGATTGCTTGAATTGCATGATTGTAATGGAAAATGGTGAAAATAAAGGAGAAAAATGACATCTTGAGCTAGTGGACCAAGAAATTAGAGGAGGACTTGGTTGTGATTAACTTGAAAATGTTTTTAGCTAGAGTAAAAAATACAAGTCTAGTCTAATGGATAATGTCATTGCTTTTAAAAATGGCAAATGATGAAGCCATATAAAGGAGTTGCAGCTATTGGCCTAGCTAGAAGGCCTGAAACTTATGTTGGTAGACAAAACACTCAAGTCAGTTCAAGAAATAAGAAAATGTAATTTGTAATTCAAATAGTAGTTGTGTGTTTAAGAATAATTCTAGTGTTATGTATGTTCAAGAAAAATCCTTGACCTTTCACTTTCTTATACCTTGGTGTCGTTTCAGGCATTTATGATTTTATAACTGTTTATTGAATGCTCTTGATGATAATTAATTTCCATGATTGCCAAATTAATTATGTTTGGAACAATTATAAGTGACGCTTTACGCATTTTCAATACGTTAGAATGCTTCGAAAGTGACGTTTAAGCTTCATGGACATGTATTCAAGATGCATAAGATAGTTTCAAATAAGACACGTGTTCAAGATGCATTCGATAGTTCCTAATGAAGCAAATGTTCAAGATGCATCAGATAATGCCAAAGGAGACACATGTTCAAGGTACCTCGGAAACCTTATTCATCCCTTAATGACTTGGACTTTCAGGCTACCTAGTTTACTCGAAACTTTAGAGTAACTTCGAATGTGTGAAACCTTAATCATTCTCTCGGAAGATTTAGCGTTTTCACTTTATGAGAATGTTAAGTGTTTTCATTATCTTAAATGTATGAATGTCCAAACACATTGTGGAAGACGCCTATAACTCATTTTCAGAACAACTCAGAACACATTCGTGATTATTATTCGGATGTAAATAATATTCACGGTTAAGATTCACCTTTAAAAAACATTCAAAATTGCTATTATGAAAAAAATTAGTATTCAAAACCATCGCTTTTTATCCTATATGTCACTTATATGACTCAACTAAAATGTTAAAAAAAAAAATGTAATGGCACAATGAAAAAGGTTTGGAAATGTAAAATTTAACATGCATTAAAGTCAATATCCTTTAAGAATAATGAAATTCTCAAGTGAATCTCTTTGTTTGAAGAGGTTTATGAAAATTCATCAAAAAAATTATATAATATGATAAAAAATTACATATTATAGATAAAAATTACAAATTATGAACAAAAATTACCTATTATAGACAAAAATTATTTATTATAGACAAAAATTACATAATATGAATAAAAAATTATATATTATAGACAAAAATTACTCATTATAAATAAAAATCATACATTATAAATAAAAATTACACATTATAAAAAAATTATATAAAAATAAAAATTCATGCCATAAATTTTATGTTAAATTATAAAAGGTTCACGCGTCTAACCCATAGGTACCATTTGTTTGACAGGATAAGGGAGGAGATTGGATTTCTAAATCTGGTTCCCTCCCTTATCCGGTGTTTGGTGGTGGCCAGGGAACCGGATATAGAAATCCGGTTACCAAATCCAATCCCCCTTTACACTAACTTCTAATCCTGTGAGGGTCCGTGGGATTACAAAGACTGGACTCGGATTTGGATTTGGCAAAACAGAATCGAATCTTCTCTAGTCGTCGCTTTGCTTGCCCTGACTCGTCGCCGACATTGTCGCCGCAGCACCACCTCTGGTTGCAGACTCTCCGGTGAGTCTTCGTTTTCACTGCATCCTTTGTTTTTTCTTTGGGAACTAAAGCAGCTGCTGCTGGTATGCCAAATGTGGTTTCGAAATTGCTTGATCAATGTGCTGCTGCATTCTTATATTTTATTTTATGGAGTTGATTTTTAAGGCTTCTAATACTTTCATGCACATTTCATTTCTTAGACCTTTTAGAGAATATAAAAAGACCATTTTCTTTCCTTCACCAATTTCTTGTCCATTAAATCCAAAATTTCATAAATTTGCTTCATTTTTTCTCATTCTCTCCCTTTCTATACTGTCAGATTACTCCTTTGCAGTACAGTTGCTCACAAACCTACATTTATAATCACTTTTGTTTCTACAAGTGGAATAACGACATTGTCGATATGCCTTTGAATAGTTTTCCTTCAACTGTCTCTAGGGAAACTTTGGAACTCAAGGTACTAAGGGCTAAGCAATAACATGACCTTTTTTCTGTTATTATTTTGCAAAGCATGAAATCACTTCTTAGCTCTTGTAATTTCAAATGGACTTGCAGTTTTTTAATTTTTCCATTTGAATAAAATTCTTCAAGTATTCTCACACACTTTATGTGCTTCTGCTTATCAGATTAAGTCTGCAAAAGAGAGGATTTATGTCGATGTTGGCATGTTCCTAAACCTATATATTTGGGTTAATAATGTTTTGAGTGCTATTGTCTTTTTGACTACAATATGAACAGGTTTTCTGGGGAGGTCTTGTTCCTAAAAATGCATTTAACAAATCTGCTCTAGAGGATCTCCTAAATGCTGGTGTTCTTGGTTTGAAGGTAGCTATCTAATGAGTTAAGGTATTAATAATTTTAGGCTCGCTTAATGGAAAAGGGAATTCACGCTCTAGATATAGTGCTTCATGTCAATAATATACTGCAACTGCTCATATGACCAATATTTTCCTAAAAGCAACTTTGTTTTATTACCTTTTGGTTTTACAAATTTAACTAACATATTTTGTAGTTTGTGGCTATTGGTTAATGTAACATTCTGGAATATTATTTCAAAATGTAGCTTTTTCCAATTAATCATCCATACACGTGATTACTATATTTCAAAGAGTGCATATTAAACAATAGCATGATTAGTTATGCATAATTATACTTGTATATTTCATCCTCATCTGAATATTTTTCCAAGTATTCTTTGGCATGGTATTATGGAAGTACTTGATGAATAAAATAGTAAACAAAATATTCATTTGAAAGATTTGAGTTGGTGCCTACTCCCAGCCCCCACCATTTACACCATATTGAGAAACATTTAAGTGGCTTCGATCATGTAGATTGCATTTCTCATATTAGCGAGTGAAAAATTGAAGCCATTAACTCCTCTCTCTCTCTGAATGTGTGCTCTGGTATGGTCTACACACATATAATCTCTAATAATTTGTAAATACTCAACTTGTAGTATTGAGGCTTCTTGTATTTCTAGCCATTGTCCCTTGATGTGAAATGAATGATCTCTTCTGGGCTTTTTCTCCTTCTCGAAGTGAAGTCATGTCATAGACTCTAATTGTCTTACATAACATATTTTGTCGCACCAATGCATTGTCTTGTAAGTTGGAGGAGTTATGGACAACTTTTTAGTATGTTGCTGTACATATTCCTCCATTCCTTTTGCTATCTGCCTTTGATCATAAAATTTTTAGTTGCATTCAATTTTGTCAACTCTTGTTCTTTTTCTTGTATAGCTTGTGCTTACACTACATTGTGCTTGTGTTGGAATATTACAGCTTTAACTGCCAATGTCCAATGATTGAAAATTGCAATGGATGACATAATATGGAGTATGTTTAAATTTATAATTAGAAATATATTTTATAAATTATGTTTATTTAAATTAATAATTAAAAATATATTTTAAATATTATAAAATTTATTATTAAATTAAAATACAGTCTAATTCAGTCGAAACTGTATCAAACATAGTATATTAAATTCTGTCGAGATAGTACTAAATATAGAACAAAATTTAAAAAATTTAGTTCTGCTTGTATCTAGTTGGATCCAATCCTGTCCCGATACTAAACGGTGCCATAAGAATAATACACTCGCTCATTGGTCGAAATCCAACGGTTTACATCCTGACGAAAAGAGAAACCTTATCCACCCGTCAAAGTCGTGACAGGGAGGCAGTCATTAATACCGCTCCAAAGGATGACTGCAAGTCTGCATACAATCTCAATCCCTCTCTCTCCTCAAACTTTCGCTGCAAGCTTTTGGGCAAAAATAAATAAATAAAGCTTTCCCAGCAAGCCAAATCCAAAATATTCAAATTCAACATTTTATTTTATTGTTTCAAAAGGAGGAAAAAAAGAAAGAAAGAGAGTACTGTGTGGATCCCACTCATCAGTACCAGTTTAGTTGACAGCCAAATTTAGCCGCGCACCTCTCTCTCTCTCTCACCCGCTCCTCACAAAAATGAAGTAACCCTAGTGTGGCGGGAGAATTCAAACACAGCCACTAAAATCTCCCACGAAAAAAGAGAGGGAATTTTTCGAAAGAAACCCCAGGAGCCCTAATCCCCAAATATATCGCTTTTCAAAGCGCCCAATCTCTCTCTCTCTCACTGTTTGTCTCCTTATATAGCCCACTCTTCTTTGGCCAGCTTCTGCGACAGAGTTGTTCGACGAAAGTCCTCACTCACAGATAAGACACAGTCTGAAGGAGTTTGTTTGTGCGTGTGCCAGAGAAATGTATGTGGTAAAGAGAGACGGCCGTCAGGAGGCGGTCCATTTCGACAAGATTACTGCAAGGTTGAAGAAGCTGAGTTATGGGTTGAGTATTGAGCACTGCGACCCGGTGCTGGTGGCCCAGAAAGTCTGTGCTGGTGTCTATAAGGGTGTTACAACTAGTCAGCTTGATGAATTGGCCGCTGAAACTGCTGCTGCAATGACCGCCAATCACCCGGACTATGCATCCGTGAGTCTTTTTGCTGGTTTGGTTGTTCTGATTCTATTATGCTTTTTGGATTACTGGGTTCGATTTTGTTTCTTATGTCATGTGCGTTTTCTGTCTGGTCAGTTTGTTTGTTGAGATTATTATTATTTTATTTGGATCATTCTGGTTTTCTTTCTGTGCATTTTGTGTGTTGGGTGAGATGGTTAAATCGGTCACTGTTTGTATTGGATTTGTTTTAATTACGTTCTGTAATGTCGATTTCCTTTTTGGATTTTCGCTTAATTGATTAGACGAATAATTTTCAATTTTTGGTTCGACTGATGCAGTTGGCTGCAAGAATTGTTGTGTCAAATCTTCACAAGAACACGAAGAAATCATTTTCTGAGACGTAAGTGATCATTAAAATTCGTTGCTAGTTTCTGTTTGTGTTTCTTGTTTAAACTAGCAAAACTAGACATTCTCCTCTATGTTAGACTTTATTTTTAATGGGTTAGAGCATAATGCAGAATCAAAATCATGTATCATCATTTTAATGAGAGATCTGGACAGAAGGCTCCTCTTGTAGCTGACGATGTTTATGATATAATCATGAAGGTAATTATTAGCTTTTCTCATATGATGTTTTCATTTCTTTAAGGCTGGTTTAGGATCTAATATAAATTAGTCAACTCTAGTTTGATACACAATTTAGTCACATGAAATATTGCATGCCCATGCTTTTAGAATAATTATACTGGTACTTTATATTGGTTTGTTTTGGGGCTTGGGTTCCATTCCACCCTAAAAGTTTAACCCCTTAGGAGGAGTAGCCCAAGCTTATTTTATATCCTTTCAGATTGTCAAGTTTAGCCAATGTGGGACTTTGTTTGCACAACTTTAACAACTATATCTGAAACTTGACAATTTCATCCAAAAATTGAAAACTTATGTAAGAATTCAAAAAGAGCCCAAAAGGGGTGGGCCTGCATGTGAGGTAGAACATTAGAGCAAAGTATAAAAAAAAATGATGACTCACTTGAAGTGGGCCACTTTCCATTAGCTTAAGTTTTTGGGAGAAATGCTAATCAATAGTTTATGGTTTGATAAATTGATAAATATTTATTAGATTGCATGGATATTTAATTTGAGATGGTCTGTCCAATTTCTTTTGAATGCTGAATTTTGTGGTTTGCTTTTTTACAATTTCCATAATTCGAGTATGTTTTACTTCTAGCAAAATTCAAAAGCTTTGTGCTAAAGTATTAAAACAATAATCTGAAATGTTAAAAGGAGTTACTTTAATAATTTGCTTATTCTAGTTAATGATTTTGATACTCAATTTTTTTATTCCTTCCAGAATGCAGCTCGTTTGGATAGTGAAATAATCTATGACAGGGACTTTGAATATGATTACTTTGGTTTCAAGACCCTTGAGAGGTCCTACCTCTTAAAAGTACAAGGGAAGGTTGTTGAAAGGCCTCAACATATGTTGATGAGGGTTGCTGTAGGAATTCACAAGGATGATATTGATTCTGCTATCAAAACATACCACATGATGTCCCAGCGGTGGTTCACTCATGCTTCTCCCACCCTTTTCAATTCAGGAACACCAAGGCCTCAAGTATGTTTTTTCTTTTTGGAAGTTTGTATGCCACCTTTTTTTATTTTGGTTTTTGAAATGGGAATGATGCTGTTCTTGCTGATGTGTTTTGGCAGTTGAGTAGTTGCTTCCTTTTATGCTTAAAAGATGATAGCATTGAGGGCATATATGATACCTTGAAGGAATGTGCTGTTATCAGCAAGTCAGCTGGAGGAATTGGTGTCTCGATTCATAATATTCGTGGCACAGGCAGTTATATTCGTGGAACAAATGGGGCATCCAATGGCATTGTTCCAATGCTAAGGGTTTTCAATGATACAGCTCGTTATGTTGATCAAGGGGGAGGCAAGAGAAAAGGTACATACATCTCTTATTTCAATGATCTTTATGCCTGAAATGTGCCTTTGTAAAATAATTAGGTTGCTGCTTGTAGGTGCTTTTGCTGTGTACTTGGAGCCATGGCATGCTGATGTATTTGAATTTCTAGATCTGAGGAAAAACCACGGAAAGGTATGTTGTCAGTTGTGCTAGTTTTGAAGTTATCCAAAAACTGTCTTATTAGTTAAATGACAATGTGCAATATATCTGATTCTTGTAGGAAGAACATCGGGCCCGTGATCTGTTTTATGCTCTTTGGGTGCCAGACATCTTTATGGAAAGAGTCCAGAGTAATGGGCAATGGTCATTGTTTTGCCCTAATGAGTCTCCAGGTTTGGCAGACTGCTGGGGTGAAGAATTTGAAAAGCTCTACACCCAGTATGAAAGCCAGGTATATCAAAATTTGTCTTGCCTTTATTATGTAATTTGGTTGCATCTTTTTGTCTTTACTAAATTGTTTTTTGTGATTCTTTCTCTATACAGGGTAAGGCCAAGAAGGTTGTACAGGCACAGAATCTATGGTTTGAAATTTTAAAATCCCAAATAGAAACTGGAACCCCCTATATGCTGTTTAAGGTTACTTATTTGGAAATCTGACTTTTATCTACTTGTCAGTTTTGTCTCCATAAGGATCTTTCAAATTTTTTGTCTGACTATCATGTTTCTTTTTTTTTTTTTTAAATCTTTAGGACACTTGCAATAGGAAAAGTAATCAGCAAAATCTTGGTACCATTAAATCCTCAAACTTGTGTACGGAGATAATTGAGTATACAAGTCCAACAGAAACGGCTGTATGCAATCTGGCATCAATTGCTTTACCACGATATGTCAGAGAGAAGGTGAGGCATTTACGACGTGCACAAATTAAAATTGATATCTGTGGGTTTTAGACAATAGTTCATTATTTTTAATTGTTTTTATCTTGTTACAGGGAGTTTCATTAGAGTCACATCCTCCTAAGCATGTTGGAAGCAGAGGTTCCAAGAATCGATATTTTGACTTTGACAAATTAGCAGAGGTTTTAGTCCTTTTAACAAGTGTGATTTTGCAGTATTTTTTTGGCTGTGCGTTTATGGAGCGCCACTTCAGTTTGCTATTTTTTTGTTTTGTTTTGGAAAGTTGATTCCATACTTTTCCTTCTGTCTTTTGATAGGTCACTGCTATAGTCACTTCAAACCTTAACAAGATAATTGATGTTAATTACTACCCTGTTGACACTGCAAAAAGGTCAAATTTGCGGCATAGACCAATTGGTATTGGAGTTCAGGGTCTAGCTGATACCTTCATCTTGCTTGGCATGGCATTTGATTCCCCTGAGGTAAACCTTAGTACTAGTTAATAATGCTTTATTTGAATATAACTGGATCATTTTGGGGTTTTTAGTTGACTTTTGTTTATACTACAGGCCCAACAACTGAATAAAGACATATTTGAGACCATATATTATCATGCTCTGAAGACGTCTTCTGAGCTAGCTGCAAAAGAAGGCCCATATGAATCATATGATGGCAGTCCTGTAAGCAAGGTATATCAATTTTGGTGTACCTTTGTGCATTCATTTACAGTTTATGTTTTTGTAAGGCATAAATATCTTACTGTTATTGTTATTTGTGATTGATCAAAGGATTTAGGGTATAAGTGGTTTTATAAAATACTTTTGCATTGGTCCCATGCCATAAAGTTACTTTGTAAACAGAAAATTTTGTTCAAGACTAATGATAATTATCTTACATGGTCCCAATATTGTACAGGGAGTTCTTCAGCCAGATATGTGGGGTGCAAAACCTTCGAATAGATGGGATTGGGATGCTCTTAGGGAAATGATCTCTAAGGATGGAGTTAGAAATTCACTTCTTGTAGCCCCAATGCCTACCGCCTCAACCAGCCAAATTCTTGGAAACAATGAGTGCTTTGAGCCGTATACTTCCAATATCTATAGTCGCAGAGTTCTAAGGTCTGCTTAGCCATCCTTTTACATTAATATGTTATGGTATTGATTTTCTCCTGTTTCTCTGATTTCATCTTATTTCTATTTCAGTGGTGAATTTGTTGTTGTGAACAAGCATCTTCTTCACGACTTAACTGAGATGGGCTTGTGGTCCCCTGCAATTAAGAACAAGATAATATATGAAGATGGGTCTGTTCAGAAGATCCAAGAAATCCCCGATGAACTTAAACTTATTTACAAGTATGGACTACCATTTCTGAAATGTTATTATCCCCCCCATATTTCCTTTTTAGTGTTCTAAAAAAATCTTCTCTAATCAGAACTGTTTGGGAGATCAAGCAAAGGACATTGGTTGATATGGCAGTTGATCGTGGATGCTACATAGATCAGAGTCAAAGCCTAAATATACATATGGACCAACCCAATTTTGGGAAACTTACTTCATTGCACTTCTATGCATGGTCCAAGGTATGAAATACTTATATTTTCCATAATGCCTTTTATTTTTTATTTTTATTTTTATTTTTTTTATGGACAAATTAGGCATAACTGGTAGAGTACCAATGAGCATGTTTTGGCCCTTCTTGCAAGGGTTTATAATGTAAGAGATTATTATAAGATGACCAAAGGTAACATTTTTTAGGTTGGTCTTTCAAAATGTTACTTATGCAAAGAATGCATCCAAGTATGGAAAGTTATCATCTGGCTTGGGGTTTAAGCTTGTTTCAAGTTTTTTTTTTTTTTTTTTTGCTAAAGTTAAGCTTGTTTCAAGTTTGATCCAAGTAATGCCTGATTGATTATTGAATTGTGGAAGTATCTTAGGGTAATTGATTTCTAGTTTACTTTTGTGGATTATTGAATCTTCTTCCAATATTCTTTTGTGATGAAATATCGTTTAAACTTTTCAGTACATGCTTTACTAAATTCTATCTACTTTTGTTGGATAATAGGGTCTGAAAACAGGAATGTATTATCTCCGATCACGCTCTGCAGCTGATGCCATCAAATTCACCGTTGATACCTCCATCCTCAAAGTAATTATTAATGTTTGCTACGTTCAATTGACCCCTTTTAGTTAAATTTTTGTGTGTTACTAATTAGCTTAATGTCTATGCAATGTAGGAAAACCCAAAGGTGGAAGATGATGATTCAAAAATGGCACAGATGGTTTGCTCTTTGTCAAACCGCGAAGAGTGCATGGCTTGTGGGAGTTGATAAACAGAGGTGACAAAAGAATATGCATGTACGTTGAAAAGGCACGAGCATGGTCTGATTTCAAGGCTCCTTTTGAAAAATGATCTTTTTAAGGTTTTATAGAGTAGGGGTTTAAAAATCCAGCAAGCTAAGTATCTGAATGTGAAGTTTGATATGACAAACTTTTGTATATAGTTTAAATTCCTGAATCAGGAAGATATGAATGTATTTTGCATCCAGTTTGGAAAATAGAGTGAAAAACTGGACCTGACTCAGGTACTTTTATATGGAAATTGGTCTAACCCAAAGGATCACTTTTGATGTAAAAAAATTCTCTAAATTCCCAAGCTGATGGTAGTTCTATCAAGAAGTTTAAAGCATATAGTTATAATCCTGGTCCTTTTACTTATAGTATAGATTTGGCTAATATATTTCCTATGTTGTCTATGTTTTGCTAATGAATTGTGGTTTAACTTGTCTTAGCTTTAACTAGCACCAATTTGACATTCGTTGTTTTTTGCATTTGAATGGGTAAAGAGTGACAAGAACATCCGTTCACCAAAAAAAAAAAGGAAAAAAAAAAGGTGACTAAGAACATCTTTAACCAGGTTTAGGAACTGACTCAGCTATACATTAATGGCATACATTTTTTGTGTGAAGAACAAAAGAACTGGGTTTTCAATTGTAAATTGTTTTGTAGAGTCTTGGGTTTGGGGATCTAATTTAAGTATCAGGTTAAAGTTTTACATTGGTCATAAATTACAAATTCTAAAAACAACTTAGCTATTAATTTTTAAAGAGACTTAATAGATCAATGAGTTGTTACAATTAGTGTTTTTAGCCATTTTTAGTTTGGAATTTTTTTCTAAATTGACTGTTGAAAAGTCTAATAATCCAGTTGACCATTATAAATAATATTTTAAAACTTTTTTTTTTTTTGCTGAGAATTTTAAAACTTTAACGGTTACATGTTTGTTTTAGACATTATATTGAGCATTTTGGAATATTATATATATTGTAGTGATTAACAAGTTGTCGATTGAGAATTTGGAAATCAAAGCATGTTTTTGGGAATGATTGAAAAAATTGATTGATCAATCTCTTTTCATTTTTAGGTGAGAGTTTGACGGATCACACTTGTTTAATGGAGAAAGATGAAAAGTTGAAAGCTTTTATTCTTAAATTAAATTTATATTTAGAGAATAATGTACATTGATTTTCAGTTTTCACACTTAAACAAAATATTAAAATAAATATTAACCCTAAAATTATAAACAGTTATATAAAGAGGATATAAAAATATATGAAAAACGTAGTGTTTCTATCTTTCCAATATTTATCCGGTCTTTGCCATCCCAACAAACACATCAGTCTCTTAGGCTTATTTTAATTTGTCAAATTTATATAATTTGGTCTGCAAAATTATATAAGATAGTCCTTATTGGTCGGTAAACATGGTGAATATATATATAAAAAAAAATTTCAACTCCTTAAACACAAAGGCCAATAGAAAAAAAGCAATGTCAACCCTTTGTTTTTGTTTATGAATTAGGTTTATTCAGATCCCAGTGGAACAAAATTGGAGCATTTAAAAATATTTTTGTCTGTGTCAAACTCAATAATGTTCGACTTCTGTCTTAATTCTGCATGTGCCAAAACATAATTCATAGTTTGACCATTATTTATTTACAAATTTACAAAATAAAATAATAATAATAATAGTATTTTTAGAAGGTATTGTTTTAGACCTTCGGGTATTTCAATGGACCAAACTAAGTGCCTTTGAAAATTTCAGATCAGCCAATTGATGATTTGGTACATGGGCTAAAAATTTGGAAGATTTTCAGGTTCTAGAATTTGTTTAGATAAAATGTATACAAGTAGTGGTGACCGGTGATTGAGGGTGTTATAGGTAGAAGAGTCAACTTCCCACCTCATAAATTAGTTGACAAGAGCTGGATAAAATATAGGAAACCAAATTACATTATTACCTTTTCTATTAATTGTATTTTTTTTGACTATTTTTTTCCTGTTTGATGCACAAACTTATTTTTTTAAATATCTTTGTAAAAGTACCCTAGGAATGTTGGATGAAAATTATTATTTTTTCAGATAATGATCTGAGTTTGAATTTCTATATTTATGACATTTAAGAAGAAAAAATATTTTTTGTAAAAAGAAATTAAGGGGGTGAATTCAATTTAGAATTTAATGAATTTAAATGGAGTTGTAGATTTTAAAAAAATTCATAAAAATCTAATGAAATCCATGAAAAATATGTAGGATTTCAGTTAGACTTTTTCATTCACAAAATTCTTTTTAAAATCTATCATTTTTTAAAATCTTTTAAAGTCAATGACTTTTTGAATACCTTCAGATTTTAAAAAATTTATATAAAGTCTTAATTGAATATACTTAGATTTTAATAAACTTTTATAAAATCTATTAAAATATGAATTGAATAGCTCTTTATTTGTATATACTTATCTGAACTCTGAATTGAATACTTTTATAGTTTTAAACTCTTTTGAAATCCAACCAATTTTAAATTGAATACACCCTTAAATGTAACTTAACAAATATTATACTTATCAAAAGTTACTTTGTTATTAGACTGTAGAGACATAAATGCTGCATCAATATTTATATAAAATTAAAAACTATAAATCTATATGGTAAAGTGACAATTCTTATTGTTTACCATGTTATTATTATATCCCCTGTTATAATTTGGTAATTATTTTTTTATTTTTTATTTTTAATGTTGGAAGTGAAGGAATTCGAGCTCAAATTATTATCTGAGAAAGCAATGGTTTGTACCACTGGGTTGTATCTTTGTAGAAAAAATTGTGTTATTGGTAGGAGAATGAAATTTTATATATAGTGCAAAAATTGTTCTTTTGAGAATTATGTCTAATTAATAGTGAAAAACATAGTGATGTCAGAATTATTATGGTTGACATTTCAATAAACAATTTAAAACTATAAACTTCAGAAACAACAACAATTAGCATTTGTTATCTTATTATTTTTTCATTGTAATTTGAAAAAATATTTTTTCAGAAGATTAACATTGTATGCATAAATAGACATATGTATGTATTGCCTGAATAAATTTAACAAACATTAGATACCATATAATTTGATGAGAATAATGCATGCAAACTAATAAAAAAAATATCAAAATGGTCAATATCTTTGATGACTAATATTATTGTATATAGTGTTTCATTTTCTGAAAACCATTACTCAAGTATTGAAAATGGGACTGTATTCAATAAATGTGAAAGTTTTATATATGTATAACCATCATATCGTTTAATGCACATTTAAAGGCAAGATAAAAGAGAAATTATTCTCCAAATCTTGTTTTTGTTTTCTTAAAATTTGAATATTTAATAGACTAGCAGAAAAATGATTGGCTTTATTTTCGGTAAACCGGATAATATTAAAATTTGAATATTTCCATAGCCATCAAATTTTACATTTTTTCTTAAATTATTATTATAATTTTTATTATAATTTTTATCTAAGTTGTATTTTGCTTTTATATGGAGAGTATTTGCCAATGACAATATTTGGGCTGTTAAATAAATAACTTAAAATCAATTTTTTTTTTCAAAAACTAAAATTTATTATCAAAAAATAAATAAAACACAGTTACTCAAGTAGAATGTTCTCATCTTGAATAAAGAATAAAGATTTGGACCTCAAATTAACCATTTAAAAAATATTGGGTGTTTGATCTTAGCTGTCTTGAGCTTGTAACTTTAAAACTTTATCGATATCAATAAATTTATCCAAATATATTTTTGATTATGTAACAGCCAGATCAAATTGGGCAATGAAGAAAATCTCATTTACAATATAAATAAATTAAAAGAAAGCTAGCAAGTGGATTTTTATTTATGTATTGAGAAATCTGGCAAGTGAATTATGTATATAGTGTTTGAAAGAGATTTTGACAAGTAGAACAATTTGTAATGGCCTACTAGCTGTTTCCACTATCTATATGGTTTTCTTAGTTAGGCAATACAAATTGATAACCATGTTAAAACTTTTTTTTTTGTTTTTGTTGAATTAATACCATGTTGAAACATGAACCTTCCAAGCTAATGAGCATTATAAATTATATATATATATATAATTACATGGCAAATTAGCTAGCATATACTTATGATGAACAAACAATTCATTTTAATTATATGATATTATTATAATAATATAAACGAAATATATATTTTAACAATTGGCTTTTGACTTCAACTTATTTTGGAGAGTTTTCTTATAATAAATTAATAACCACTTTGTATTTCCATTAATATTATATTAAGATGTGGTCTACTGGGCAGTTAATTCGTAGGTATATGTTGTGCAAAAAAGAAAATAATAGGTCCATATATATGTATTTGACCATACTGCTTACTAAAATATAAGCCGGTGATATATTTATTCCATAAAATTTTGGGGATTTATTTATTTAATTTTTGGGTTTGGTGTCCGTACGTTGACTGTCTATCAGGGCTGAACAAGTTGATCTTGCAAATTGCAAGCGTATAGGACGAATGTAGAGCAAAAGGCAAACAAACGGAAAGACAAATTCATATTCTGTTCGTGCGGATCATAATTTAGGCTGTAGTTTGTGTGTGTGCATTTTATATTTATCCCTGCAAGTTGTTTTCAAACTTTCAAGATCTGGAATTTCAATATTTATTTTAACAAATTTGCTTCGAAAGCATTTCTCTACCCACATAATAAAATCCCAAACTAGATCTTAAACATTCTGATTTCATAAATAATACTACTAAAGTCATCATCAAATACATATATAGTCACACAATTTTAATTTATTAGTAGAAAACTTATGTACAGTCACAACCGTGGCCATGTAATATTAGTGGTGGGCTTTGGATCGGTTTCTGTCGTATTTTTTTTATTGTTATTTTTTATTAACCAAATCCATTTATTGAAAAAAATCAAACAAAACCGAATTGAACCACCATTATTGGCTGTAATCCGTTTGATTTGGTTAATTTGTACTTTGGCCTAACACTCTATTTTTTTAAATATATTATTATTTTTAATAATTTAAGTTTAATACTATTAAAATTTTAAACTAAATAGTTTAAAAACATAAAAATACATTTAAAATATAATTAAGTATAATAAATATATCAAAAACATTATATATAAATACATATAGTCAATTCAATTGAGTTTGATTTGAATTAAAATTTATCCAATTCAAACCGAGCCGACTATTAATTAAAAAATAAATTAAACTGATTCAATTAGATTGATTTAGTTGGTCTGAATTGGTTTTATGTCCACCCTTATAATCTCATTTAGAAACACAAACACATATGTGTGGGATAATTCACTTCTTTCATATTTATCTTATCAAAGAATAAAAATATATCTAAACTATTTTAATTATAGTTCAGTTGTAATACAGTTATATTGATATTGTGTAGCTACAATTCGATATAACTGAAAAATATTAATTATAATAGTTTATTTTAATAATATATTTATAATATTTTTTATTATATTTTATTGCTACTAAAATTTTAATTCCATCTATAAATAAATGCTTTAAATTTTCATAAAAGAGGAACAAAAATATTTCACACGCCTATATTTCTTCTTCTCCCTTTATTTTTCACTGGAAATCCAATAGTCGGCACTCTTAAAAATCTCATGACAACTATTTGGATCACATATTAATTTTGCTTAGAAAATTAATATTTATTCAAGTATGATTTTGAGAATAGCAATTGTCCCACATTGTTTGGAGATAAAAAAACACTTGGATTTGCACAAGTATAAATAGATGGCTTTGAAATTGAAAATTGAGGGAGTCCCACATCCGAAGCACAAAGAGTTGGTGAGCCACAGTCTCCTATATAAATAGAGGCTTCAACAACTTTGAAGAGGACTCGCGCATCCACACACACCAGAAAACATAGACTAAGTTTATTCTCGTTAGAATTTACTTTGAGTAGTTAAGTGTTTTAGTTGAAAATTTTAATTAAAAGTCCTTTGATCTGAAAGGCAATCTGTAACCTTTAATTATTTTGTTCTCAATAATTAATACAATCGTTTGATTTAAGTCTGATATTAATTGGCGCACATTTTATTTATTTCTTTGGACTGTCATAGGTTCGAAGTGGCACGCCCGCACACTTGAGACGACTGATTGTTGAGTTTTGCACCAACATATCTTTTGGCACGCCCGGTGGGACTTATTTTTTCGACTGAGAAAATGGTGCAGACTCGTTCCAAGAATCAGGAATCCGACAACTACGGCGGCATTAGCAGCCGAAACGTGTCGGATGAGGATGGAATTGAAAGGGAAGCTGGCAAGGCTCCAGACACGACATAGATGTCTACCCAGTATTCGATCCGCGAGCTGTCCCGGAAGATGGAGGCATACCAGGAGACCCAGCAGCAAACGTTGCAAGGAATCTTGGAATTGTTGCGCCAGCAGGTGCAGACAACCCAAGCTGCGTCGAATGGCGCAAGGCCAACTAACGGCCATGAGGAACAACAGGTGCAGGCCTTTCAGGCTGTACCTAATGGCAACACACCAAGTACTGAGGCACTGGCCTTTCAGGCCGGGTCCAGTGGAAACGATGTAAGGTTTATGCCTGAACGGCAAGTCCAACCTTACATTCCCCCACCGGCAAGGAACAATGTTCCTGCTGAGGGGCATGCTGATAACCAAGGCCAGACCGTGAGGGATGGTCGGGAAGAAAATTTGACACAAGCTTTTTAGACTGTACCAAACATACATGGAGGGAGAGCGGATTTTTCGACATATGGAAACCTGCCGGCTCGGAACCAAGTACATGGCGGGGGGCATGCGGAGCATTTTGGACAAAACTATAGGAATGAACTTTATGATGCCCATGCTTATCAAGCAGACATCCATGCCCCAGCGCGGAGGAATGGACCGAACTGGATGAACCACGGCCAAGGCATAGACCGGGAAGCCGTTGAGACCATCATCCAAGAGATGATGGGTCCTGCATTCAGACAGACCGGACACCCGTCCTATAGGAGGCCGTACCCTGACACTTTTGACCGGGTTGAATTTCCTAGGGGATTCAGGTTTCCTGACTTCAGCCTATTTTCTGGCGAGGAAAGACAATCCACCGTGGAGCACATAGGCCGCTTCACTATCCAGTGCAGAGAAGCAGCGGCCAATGATTTCCTAAAGTTGCGACTATTTGCTAACTCTTTGACAGGTCCAGCTTTCACCTGGTACATCAACTTGCAGCCAAACTCGATCCATAGTTGGCAAGAATTGGAGCAGAAGTTCCACGGGCAGTTTTATAGGATTGAGCCAGAGATTTCCATGGCTGACTTATCGCGCTTGCGTCAAATGGATGGAGAGTCGGTGCAGTTATTTATAACCCGATTCAAGAAGGTAAGGATCATATGTCACCTGGACATACAGGAGAGGGAGTTCGTCAAGCTAGCACAAGGCAGACTGAGCTACAAACTTCGAAAGAACTTTGAGGGGACAGAATTCCATGACTTGTTCAAGTTGGTCTCTCGGGCCACTCGATATGAAGGCATCCTGAAGGAGGAGTACCAGAGGAAGAACTCGTCCAAAGGGTCATACTACAAGGACCCGAATACTGAAATTCACTTGGTGGAAGCTGAGGACCAAGAAAGCGGAGATGAAACATTTGATGTGGATGCGGCGGAAGTGATAGCCACACATCCACATGTTTGCAAGGCTCTTGCTAGACCAATAAGGAGCCAGAAAGTTCCACAGCTGGTGATGGACACGAGAAAGAATCGGGTCGAACCAGAAAAGGTCTACAGTTTTGACATTTCCAAAGCTGACCAGATCTTTGACCATCTGTTGGCCGACAAGGTAATTAAATTACCTGACGGCCATATTCTACCTACAGCGGAAGAGATGAAGAAAAAGCCATACTGCAAATGGCATGGCATGTGGTCGCATCAGACTACCAATTGCGTAGTCTTTCGGAATACTATTCAGACATTGATCGAGAAGGGGACACTGAAGTTCGCGGAGAAAGGGAAAGAAATAATGGAAGTGGATAGTAATCCTTTCCCATCGGTCGAAGCGAACTTGGTTTCGGCCAATATTTCAGACTTGGCACCCAGAGTGAGGATAGATCTGCGACAGACGTCATCCGGAAGAGTCTGGAAAAGAGATGTTAAGCTTAGAAGAGAGTATTCGGCCGAAAAGGCCGAATCTTCTTCTAAGGTGCTTTGTAACCGGTGTAAGCATGAGGTTCAGGAAGGAGGAACGAGGCGTTCGGCAAGGAGTGAAAACCTGAACATGTCAAAACCACCACTAGAAAGCCACAGGCAGAAATCCGTTTTCCAGCGCCTGGGAACAAAGTTGCAGGATCGACCGGTGAAAGTGACCGATCGACACCAGGGGGGCAATGTAAGCCTAACCTCCAAGTCACTTTTTCTAGAAACCATCTAACAAGATTGGTTTCTGGGAAGGTCAAGAAGCCAAAAACTTTTAGGCCGCCAATTACAGAGGTAGATCGTTCGTACCGAGCAGGACATGGTTCTTATCGACCACCTACCAAAACTCAAAAGAGGCGGATGCAGCGCCAGCATGCTGAGGCAAAGAGATCGGTTGAGGAAGCAAAGACTCGTGAGAAGGCCATCGAGAAAAAGCCTATAATGATAACTCAAACAGAAAATAACAAGGATGATAATGTGTTGAAGGAACTGGAGTCACACCTTTGTGGTACGGAGGGGAGACCAGAAAATCTAAAAAAATTGGCTGCAGCTTCAACTCAGAAAGTTGTCGCCTCATCCGGAGCTTCAGGGACAAAAAAACGGCGTAATGTTTGTGTCAGAAAACAAAGCGCTGAGATGATCTCATGTCTGAGAGATTTGGATGAGGATATAACTGAAGAAGACATGGTAGTTTCCTCTATCGACAAAGCTTTGACGATTAAATTTAGAGCTATGGATGAGGTGGCCATCAACATGGTTACTATTCTGCCACTGACGTTTGAAGCTCATCCCAACCAAGCAAGTGTGATGGAAGGAGATGTCGTCGAAATTGGAGACGTCAGGGCAACAATTGCAGAAGGTTCCAAGTCTTCAACAAAAGAACCAGGTCATTCTAGCTCCCAACGGATAGTGTTTGAAAAGCCAACTGAAGGGATGGCGCAACATCTGAAGCCTCTTTACATCAACGCTCATTTCGATGGAGTACCGATAAATAAGGTTTTAGTTGACAATGGAGCAGCGGTAAATATTTTGCCGGTTTCCATGTTAGCTAAACTATGTAAGAGTGAGCATGATCTAGTCCCAACTGATTTGACTGTCAGTAACTTCCAAGGAGGAATCACTAAGGCTAAAGGCGTTTTGCCTATAGAGATTACCGTGGGGGGAAAATCTACCATGACCGCATTCTTTGTGGTAGAGTCCAGATCCAGCTACAATGCATTATTGGGGCGGGATTGGATTCATGCAAGCTTGTGCGTATCGTTTTCGTTGCACCAGGCTTTATGGTTTTGGAATGGCGAAAATGTTGAAGTGGTTCAGGCCGATAGCCGACATTTCTTAGTCAGTGCCAATGCAGTTGAGGCTTGGTACTATGAAGAAGAAGTTGGCCTTGTCCAATTTTTTGGCAATAAACATGGCCGTCCTATAGGGGTTACGGCCTGGAAGGATGTCAGGGTACCTCACAAGATGGCGAAAGAAGTTTGTGATGAGTTGGCATGACCAACAATTGCCCAGATGTCAAAGCTGAATACAAAGAGTTTCCAATGAATATACACCATAATGAAGAAGAGAAAACGATAGCGGTCCATACCACTATCAGGAAACTTGTGGCATACATGGCAGAAAAGAGGTTGGAAAGTAATTCGGCTATTGATTTGGCTGAATGCATCATGGAGGATGACTCTGGGGTTGAATTGGAATTCATCTTTGATGATATCCAATTGGCACCAAAAAAGATGGATGATTCCACGGCCGAGGTTTAGAATCCATTGCTAGAAGTAAATTTGGGAACTAACGAAGATCCTCGACCAACTTTTGTAAGTAGTCTTTTAGAGATTAAGCTGCAGGTTGAAATCATTAAGCTTTTAAAGGAGTTCAAAGATTGTTTTGCTTGGAATTACCATGAGATGCCTGGTTTAGACAGAAAATTGGTGGAACATCGTCTGCCAATTAAAGAAGGATTTCGGCCATTTAAGCAACCACCAAGGATAATGTCACCAGAAGTCATGCTCAAAGTGAAGGAAGAAATCGAAAGATTGGTTAAAGCCGGCTTCATCCTAACGGCTCGCTATGTAGAATGGTTGGCCAATATAGTCCCAGTTGTAAAGAAGAATGGGAAACTCAGAATATGCATTGACTTCCAAAATTTGAACTTAGATACGCCCAAAGATGAATATCCAATGCTAGTAGCTGATTTATTAGTAGATGGGGCAGCTAAGCATGATATTCTTTCTTTCATGGACGGACACTCCGGATATAACCAGATTTTCATTGCAGAAGATGATGTTGCCAAGACTGCATTTAGATGTCCTAGTGCAATCGGAACGTTCGAATGGGTTTTCATGCCTTTTGGTCTGAAGAATGCAGGAGCTACTTATCAAAGAGCGATGAATGCAATCTTCCATGACATGATCGGACAGCTTTTAGAAGTTTATATTGATGATGTCGTGGTGAAATCGGACTTCCAAAAAGGTCACGTGGTCGACTTGAGAAAGGCGTTTGAGCGAATGAGGAAACATAAGCTAAAGATGAACCCTCAAAAGTGTGCATTCGGAGTCTCGGCAGGAAATTTTCTAGGCTTCCTAGTCCATCAGAGAGGCATTGAGGTGGATAAAAATAAAGCTCGGGCGATCGTAGAAGCCAAGCCTCCTCGGAATAAGAAAGAATTGCAGAGCGTAATTGGGAAAATCAATTTCCTCAGGAGATTTATTTCAAACTCATTTGGGAAAATTCAAGATTTTTCAGCTTTGTTGAAGCTGAAAGATGAAGATGAATTTAGATGGGAGAGTCATCATCAGGAAGCATTCAACCGCATCAAAGAGTATTTGGCCAATCCACCAGTTATTATGCCACCGCGTAAGGGCCAGCCACTCAAACTTTATATATCGGCTGCAGAAAATTCTATCGGATGTTTGTTAGCTCAGGACAATGAACTTGGAAAGGAACATGCGGTGTATTACTTGAGTAGAGTCTTCACGTCAAATGAGCTAAAGTACTCTTCGATTGAGAAATTATGTTTAGCATTATATTTTGCAGCAACAAAGTTACGGCATTATATGTTGCCAACTAGAGTAATTATCGTTTCCTAGACTGACCTTATAAAATACATGTTGTCAAAGCCTATCATTAGGGGAAGAATTGGGAAGTGGATAATAGCGTTGTCAGAGTTTGCCTTCAAATATGTGTCTTAAAAGGCAATGAAAGGTCAGGCCTTAGCAGATTTCTTGGCCGACCATCCTTGTTTGGAAGTGGAAGGGGAAAAGAATCCGGTAGAGATAGCTTCAATTTCTCTTACACCGTGGAAGTTAAGTTTTGACAGATCAAGAACTCTTACTTCGGCAGGAGTTGGGGTCGTAATTGAATCTCCAATGGGGCGAAAGACAAAATTTTCTTTCCAGCTTGCTTTTGAGTGTTCAAATAATCAAGCTGAATATGAAGCATTGATAATCGGTTTAGAGATTTTGAAGGAGATGGGGGCATCTACAGTTGAAATAATAGGCGATTCACTTCTAACTTTGAAACAGTTGACAGGTGAGTATCAATGTCGTAGTTAGGCTTTGTCGCCTTATTACATGGTAGCTGATCAGTTGGTCCAAAGTTTTGACGATGCGGTGTTTCAGTATATCCCGAGAGAATTGAATTGGGAGGCAAATGAAATGGCCCAGATTGCTTCAGGAATTCATATGCCAGAAGAGTTGACGGAAAGAATTATTAGCATACAAAAGAGGGATCTTTCATCATTACAAGAGAGGAATGTGACAGGAGACATCTTTTATATAGAGATTGACAAAAACGATTGGAGATTTCCGTTGATGAATTATTTGGAGAATCCTAGCCAAAAAACTGAAAGGAAAATTCGGCTGAGAGCGGTGAAGTACGTCCTATTTGACAAAGAGTTGTACAAAAAAGGACAAGATGACCTGCTTTTAAAGTGTTTGGGCAAACATGAAGCAATGCTAGTGATGGCTGAAGTGCATGAAGGTATTTGTGGAGCACACCAAGCTGGAACAAAGATGAGATGGCTAATCAGGAGACATGGCTATTACTGGCCAACTATCCTGTCCGACTGCATCAAGTATGCCAAAGGGTGCACAGCTTGTCAACGTCACGGCCCAGTACAGCACATTCCGGCCGTTCCTCTCAACCCTATAATTAAGCCTTGGCCGTTCCGAGGATGGGCTATGGATTTGATTGGAAAAGTGTATCCTCCATCTAGCAAGCAACACACATTTATCATCGTCGCCACTGATTACTTCACTAAGTGGGTTGAGGCACGGCCGATGAAGTCAGTAAGTCAAGTTGATGTGATCAAATTCATCAAAGAAGACATAATCCATAGGTTTGGTATACCAGAATCCATTACTGCCGATCGTGGAATGGTATTTACTGGTGAAGCGGTGGAATCATTTGCCAAAGAATATGGGATAAAGTTAACCCATTCGACCCCATATTTTGCCCAAGCTAATGGTCAGGCTGAAGCAACAAATAAAGTTTTGAAGGGGATTCTTGAAAAGATGGTGGATGATAATCCAAGAGAATGGCATGATTTATTGTCTGAAACCCTTTGGGCATACAGAATGTCAAAAAGGTCAGGAACCGGCACAATGCCGTTCGCCTTGACATATGGGCATTATGCGGTTTTGCCAATGGAGGTAACGGTAAAATCTTTGCTCGTTGCTCAGCAAAATAATCTTACCCCAGCTGAGTATACTGAGGCCATGATGCAAGAGATAGAAGAACTTGATGAAGTAAGATTGGCAGCTTTAGATCACCTCCAAATACAGAAAAAAGCTGTGACACGTGCATACAACAAAAGAGTCCGCTTCAAAAGTTTCGACGAAGGAGACCTAGTGTGGAAGGCAGTACTGCCTATTGGCTCAAAAGATCCAAGATATGGAAAATGGTCTCCTAACTGGGAAGGACCTTTCACTATTGCCGGAATAGTAGAAAAAGGTGCATATCAACTCCAAGACGTCGACGGATCAAAACATTTAAATCTGATCAATGGTCGCTTCTTGAAGAAGTACTATCCAACTAGCTGGGAAGCCCAAGAAATACCAAAAGTTGGAGATACTTTGTTTAATAAGAGTTAGATCCATTTGCGTTGTAATTTTGTTTGATAAGTCAATAAAGTTAGGCCGAATATTTTTTACGGCCAATTACTAAAAAATTCATTCAGTTTGATTAGCTGGCCAATCTAGGCAGCTAGTTATTTATTTGTCCTTTTGTCAAGTTAAAGTAGCTTAGACTGAAGTATGAATGATGTTTATTTTCTTTAACATGGATTTAACACAACTGCGACAGATTCAAGCCTGAGGCCGAAAGTTCATGGCTAATTTCTAAAAATAAAATGTGATTAAATTCAGCAGTGCAATACTTAAAGTCAAATAAAGTTTATTATTCAAAACAAGACAATGTACATAAAAATGTCTGAATAAACTATTTATCTCTAAACGCTTCATAAGAGGTTTTCTTCAAGTTATCCCATGATGCATTACAGCGCTGAATTATCTCTTCGGCTTGTGATTTCTTGCTCCTGGCTACTTTAGTTTCTTCCTTGGTGCGAACAAGCCTCTCTCGAATGGAATGAGCCTCAGTGGACAATTGCTTGGTGCGATCGACTTTTTCTTTAAAGTTAGCTTCTGCAATTGATAGTTTTTCTTTCAACCCTTTGATTTCAATTGCTAGAGCGGTGGCTTCTTTTTTCTCTGCCGAATGGTTAGCATGCATCGAGGCGAAGTCAGCCTGGAAGGTAGAAAGTGAAGTAAAAATGGTCTCGGCCTCTTCGATATCACATCGTGCAGTCAAGAAAGAGTCCACGTCTTGATCAAAAGAAGCATGAAATTCAGCGGCACAAGAACGGAGATTGTCATCTACTAATGAAGTCTTCCCGAGAATCTCAAACGATGTGAGTAGTTGGTTTCGCACATCATCTTCGGTAAGGACGTCGAAATCCAATTCAAAGAAACCGCTGACATAGTTTAGTGCTCGCTGAATTTTATCAGTCTCAGCGTCATCTGAATCGGTCTCGTCGACAGCAGGAATTGCTACAGCCGGAGTAGGAGGGATTGGTCCAAGCAATTCTTCGACGTCAAGAAAAGTATCATCTCCAAGATCAAACTCGTCCAGAAAGGTTATGTCTTCCTGTTTTATATATATGACAAGTATAAGCTATCATCAACTAAACAACTTGGAGTGTCAGGCAAAAAAGAGTACCTTGGAGTTGTTCTTTGGAGGATCCTCTATGACAGAAGGCGAGGCTGAAAGATATATGTTACGCACCAAGATCATCTCAGAAGGTGTGATCAAAGGAGAAGATGAGTTATTGCCCAAAGTGTGACCGACCTGTCAGAATCCAAAAGAAATTCATTGAAACAAACTGGCATACACAACTAGGAGAATAAACTAAGGATAGAGTACCTCTTTTGAAACAACATCAGGGCATATATCTTTTGCCGGAGACAAGTCACCACAAGGAGACGATGCAATGGTCCTTTGGTCCTCAAAGGTGTGATGTGGATTTTCTTGGTTTTGACTGATAGATATATCACATCTTTTCCTTTTCTTAGAAGGAGTCTCAGGCGATATAGGTGATTCTACAGAAGAGACTGTTGGAATGTTAACTTAAACACTTTAAGCAGAAAACTAGTTTGACATAAAGGATTTACCGTTATTTGGGATCTCGCATGGAGAAAGAGGTAGTGATGGATCAGCTGGAAGCAAAGAACAACCGCCAGAAGCTTTAGTAGTAGTATCGTGTCTGGAGAAAACACGTGTGGCTACATCTTTGGCAGGACACCGAAACATGGAGTGGGTAATTTTTTCCCACCGCTCGTCAAAGTTTCAAGTTACATTGGGATTGCACATGAAAGGAGAGTACTTGAAAGAATAACTCGATCGTTTGAATGCAACATTGCATTTTTCAGACTCATTTATGGTAGAGAAGGATGACCGATGAATGGAGCATTGATTGAATGAAGACACCCACATCCAAAGTCCAACCCGCTCCAGACAAGCTCCAAACCCGATTGCCGCTTTCAGCACTCTGGATCGTCTTCTCCAAATCGCCGCCGTGTGCAATGTCAGCCCAGCCGCCGCAACCCAGTCCTCTCCGCCGTGTGCAACGTCATTCTTTTCCGCCCACCGCATCGACAGCCCAGCAGCGCCGTGTGCAACGTCAGCCAGCCGCCGCAAACGCCATTCCCCGCCGCTGCTTGCGAAGCCGATCCCGCCAACCACTGCGAAACCAATGCCACCGGAGTTTGTTCTCTTCTCCGGCGCTGTGCCTGCATCAATCAGTCACGGACCTACGTTTTCCATCGCCGAAACCACCGACGTTTGAGCTTCAATTTTTGTCTGGTTTGGTTGCTCACAAAAGGGACACAGGGATGAAGCCAAAGCAGTGCTTAAGAGCATGGTACAATCGTTCAAACTATACACGGCGGGAGCTCCGGTATTTTTTGGAATCACGGAGATGCCAAAAAATCCAACAGTAAAATAACGATCATGCATATATATATACATATATGCCAAGAGCAGAGTATGTATATGAGCATAAATAGCAAAAGGGATAGATGTGGATACATACAAACAGAGTATGTATATGTGCGTGTTAGGTGAGCATGTAAGATAAAGAACAGTTTACTATATTGGATATATGGGCAATAACCTTGATTTTGGTTTGACATCGAATGTACAACAGCCGGTTTGCAGCAGTAAGTCAATGGGCGCTGCAAAGAAAAATACCTTACGTTGAGTTTTGGAATGAATTGAAATCAGTCATAAAGCTTGCGTAAGGATAAAAGTGAAACTGAACTTACGGTTTGGACTGCAACGGAGAAGTTTTTGTTTTCTACAGTGAGTTGTCAGCGGCAGTTGTGCGGCTAGGGTATTATCATTGTTTATGCTAAGAAGATTAAATAGGTGGAAGTACATTTTTTTTTTAGTTAGCGGAGGATTGCCAATTTTTTGGAAAGAAATTTTTGGGAATATATTGTTATATTCGATTGAGTTTCCAAAATATGTTTATTTTTTGAAAGGAAATTTGCAAGAGGGACATAATTTAAAACTTGCCAATTTTGAGGTGCTTAAAATTGAAAAGATGCAGATCGCTAAATTTCTGATGGTGTGGATAGTCGTCATGATCAATTTTGCTTTGCAATTTTTACTACAAAATTACAAAGCAAGGGGGGGAATGTTTGAACCACATATTAATTTTGCTTAGAAAATTAATATTTATTCAAGTTTGATTTTGAGAATAGCAATTGTCCCACATTGTTTGGAGATAAAAAACACTTGGATTTGCACAAGTATAAATAGATGGCTTTGAAATTGAAAATTGAAAGAGTCCCACATCGGAAGCACAAAGAGTTGGTGAGCCACAGTCTCCTATATAAATAGATGCTTCAACAACTTTGAAGAGGACTCGCGCATCCATACACACCAGAAAATATAGAGTACTTAGTTTATTCTCGTTAGAATTTACTTTGAGTGGTCAAGTATTTTAGTTGAAAATATTAATTAAAAGTCCTTTGATCTGAAAAGCAATCTGTAACCTTTAATTATTTTGTTCTCAATAATTAATACAATCGTTTGATTTAAGGCTGATATTAATTGGCGCACATTTTATTTATTTCTTTAGACTGTCATAGGTTCGAAGTGGCACGCTCTCACACTTGAAACGACTGATTGTTAAATTTTATACCAACAACAGCATATTTTATTTAAGCTCACATATTTTTTTGATACTGAATGAAAATACAGGATTGATGGTTGATGCGAATTGATGCAGAGACAATATGCACATAATTCTTTTATAGATGATTAAACCATAATTTATTATTAAATATCAAATGGTCTTTATCAATTGCCATTTTGCACTTTTCCTCGAGAGAAGAGACTCAAAAGGCTTCATGAAAGTATTATTTTTGACTGATGAAAGTAACGTGTGAGCATTAAAAAACAGCCTTTCAAATAATTAAGAAGTATTTTTTTTTTAAGGAATTAAGAAGGTTAGAGAAGGGGAAGGGAAATAAAAAAAAAAAAAAACAATGTTTTTGTTTTCTTAAATAATTCAGTACGATTTGTACTCAGTACAAGTCTACATGTCGTGCTCCTATTTGTTGAGACTATTGAATTTAGCCTATTTTTGTCGGGATTTGTTAAAAAATTGTCCAACTCCCTAGGTTTCAAAATCCGTTACCATTTTAGCATTTAATCGATCTTTGTTACAAAATTTTACTTCTTTTTGTGACTAAAGTAACTTATAAAAATTATGTTTTGCCTTTAACAATGAATGAAATATTTGATGCTTACATTAGTTCTCATTTTGTATGTGTTACTTCAATTTGTAAGACAAAATGGAAAAGAAGAAGCAGAAAGAAATTATTAATTTAATAAAATATATGAGTTTACATTGGTTTGCATGTTTTATATCTTGCTTTATATGTTGAAATATTTAAAAAGTTTGTATCATATTAGGAAACTAAGAAAATCAGTGTGGGGCTAATCGCGCCATATGCCTCCTCGACAAGGATTCTTAGCTTAAATTAAATAATAAAATGTTATGTTTTTCAGCCAACAATAAAATAAGGTTAAAGCATAGTTATGCTTAAATTTTACTAAGCTAAATTACCATTATTTGTATTCGGTAGATTTGCTACTAATAGTAATAAAATAAACTTATTTTATTATTAAATTCTAACATTATTAAAAAATAATTACTATGGTGATATATTATGCATTAATTTTTAATTATATTTTGTGATTTTTTTTTTCATTAGAAGTATTTACAAATGATATAAGGAAATTATCACTAATTAATGATGAATGAGATTGTTTTCAAATTACTAATACCAATATAATAGTAACATAACTCTAACCATTGGATATAAAAAGTTGACATAACACAATTTGGAAATCAAAATTGAAATTCTCCATTTCTCTTTGTCCATACCTCCATGCCAGATCTGCCAGTGGAGCACAAGTATATTTTTAATGTCAACTACGAGGCCAAGGAGAGTCAACATTTCCGAATCTAGCAGTGTCATTTTCAATAGTGTCAAGGGCACATAGGACATAGCCCTATCCATCCCACCCCAAATGGATGACAAACATTGATTTTGGTCATTGTGTTCAAACTTCAAACTTCAAACACTTGGGGGGCAATATAATATCTATATGGAAACCCCATCTTGTTTTTTCTTACCAAAAAAAGAAAAAAAAGTTTTCTTGTTTTTGTTTTTAAAAAAAAAAACTGAAATTAAACCGCGTTGAAGTTATTTGCAGATATCATACCCTACTACTTCATCCCAACACCACACATATTTATTTGTCATTATTATTTTTTCTTCCAATTATAATACTAAAGCTTTGACTAAAGTCAGCGTTGACTATCTGATATGGATATATGTATGTACCTACCGTTGGCTGAACTAATCAAACATGTCCACGTCAACAATCTTATGTCAAATTCTCAGTGCCTTGCTAAATTCAATTTTCTACTTTTTTATTTTTACATTATGTTCGGGTTAATAGAGCAAGAGGGAATGAAAGTTTTTTTTTTTTTTTCCCAACTCGAAGATTAATTTTATCCAGGTCACTTTAAATTTTAATTTGAAACTCTACTCTTAGTTTAAAATTATTAAATAATACGTATTAAAATATTATTAATTGATATAATTATATTATTTATAAGCAATACTTTTTTTCCAATCTATTTAAACCAGTTTAGTTTTCATTCGAATTTGACCAAAAGCAGATAGAAAGAAAAAAACTTTAACAAATATTTTTAATATTTTTTCATTATCCTTATTAATCAAAAGCTAATATAATTAAGACATTTTGAGTGTAGGTACATTCGTAAACAATATAAACTGCGTTAATGTTTTTCTCACTTGTTTACTTTCCTTTCCATTAGCAATTATTCAAGTAAATATTACTATAAATACCATCTTTTTAGTTATGTCAGAAGCAAACTGATGAAATTTTAGTTTTGAAAGATAAAGTATGAAAGATCCGTTTTTAAACTTCTTTAAATTAGTGACAAAGTCATTAGTTCGAGTTTAAAATTTTAATCTTCCCCCGAAAAAAAAAAAAAAAAAAAAAAACTCATTTTTAATATAAATTACTTAATAAAGTATTCATTATCAAAAAGTAAAAAGAAAAAAAAATATATCAACATCCAAAGATTCGTAAACATTGTTGAAGCCGACCACATTATTTGGCCGGCTGACCAACCTTCTGTATAACTTTGTGTCGACTTTAAAGGTTTGTTAGCATATCTATTTTGGTCATTTTTTTTTTTCAATTTGATACTAAATGATTTATGCATTAAATCTAAACTAACTAGTAGTTGGATTGGATAGATTTGTTTAATCAGTTTAGTTTTAATTTTTATTTAATTTTTTAAAATTTTTAAAATTTAAAATTTAATTTTTAAATTTTTTTTACTTTGAATATTTTACATTTGAATTATTTTTTGTACCAAAAATTTTTTGTGCTTAAATTTATTTAAAAAATTATGTTTTTATTTTCAAAACTTAACGCATAAAGTGAACACTAAGTAATCCATAAAAAAATATATAAATTTTTTTCAAAACTTAACACATAAATACTTAAAAAATTAAAAAATAAAACAAAACAAAATAAAATTACTACACTAATACAATAATCCAGTAATTCAACTCCAAATTTAAGCTAATATAACAAAGTCTATATACCAATAATATTAAATTAATTTCCATATGTTTTGTAATAAAAAAAATAGTTGGTTCGAATTAAATCAGTTTTTAACACTCCGAACCGAACTGAACTTCAGTTTTTTGATTTTTCAAAATCGATTCAATCCAATTACACTAAAATAATCGATCCAAATAGGTTGAATTGATTGTTTTAATTTGTTATTTGATTTTTTTGCACACTCCTAAACAACTTGTTAATTCATATATACACATATCTAACACCTTTTAACTGTGATGATAGATTTAATAGTGTTTCGTTTAGATTTAAAAATACATTAATTTGCTTAATCCTTGACATAATTTATTTTGTCTGTATTCTATTTTAGCAATTAGCTTTACTACACACTGTTAATATATTTTTAAAGTTCAGTGCTGAATCTTAGTAAAATAAAATAAAAAATAAAATGTATATACGTATATATATTTTAGTACAATAAGTTATATATATGTATATATATTTTCTTTATATAATAAGTTAACATGAATTGTACATGACTAGTTTATTTTTCTTATTTGGAAAATAAATTAACCAGGAGTGTCCAAAAATATTACACCTTTATATATATAATTTACACATCATATTTTTTTAGAAAATATTTTAACACTCTAATTGTGAGCGCTCCATCTTCTCTGTGGAAAGAGAAAAAAAATATATATTTAATTGCCAAAAACCAAACAATTAAAAAAAAATTAATGCGGAAGAAGTGTTAAGATATTAAAATTTAAATAGAAAACTGCTTCAATATATAAAGCAAAAGTCATCAACAAATTTTTTACTTTTTTTTTGGTAAAGTAAATGTTTTACTTTTCCAACGTGGTACAATCGCCGATATTTATATTTCTAATATTCATATGGCTTTTGCTATCAAAACAACGTGGAACAAAAACTATTCACCACAAAAAATGTGGGACATATACAACTTTTCACATTGTGGTTTTTCTTTTATCTAAGACCACAAATAATTGTACAAACACCCGTGTTAGACGTTTTCTGGACTAAATATTCTGGTTAAAAAGAATTTATACATAGATATGTTATAAAGGTTTACTTCCAATTAGAGTGGTAAACAAGTTGGAATTGACAGGCCTAATTAAAATTTTGTGAACTTAGTAATTATTTTTAGTTTTTCATTTTTTGCACATTTTGATGTCGGCTTGTCCTCGTTGCCTCAACACCGACTGAAGAGCTGAAGCCATAAAAACATCAAACACTTTCCAATCTCGCTTTTTCGAAACCGCAAACGCCAAACCCTTTGACAAAAACCCTTTCACACGCCACAACCGCTGTCTACACACCGACTCCTCCTAGCTTACCCATTTAATTTGTTTATATTACTTTTTCAATTTTTATTAACAATTCATTTTGAACTCTCAAATCCCATTTAAGAATTTCGACTCTCTTTTTTCTTCTTCTTAAATTTCAAACCTTTTATCTTTTTTACTTTTCGTTTTTTTATTATTAAAAAAATAGATTGCTTCAGATTGAAGGTGGTGTAAGAAGACCAAACCGACTTTTGTATGGCGGCGTTTGAATAGTATATAATTAATTTCGAAATCCACACCTTTGTTCATTTAGCCATTGCAAGGTTTCAAAAACTAACCATTTCTTTTTCTTCATTTCTCATTTTCTTTTTCTTTTCTTCGGTGAGTTTGTCTATGTTATATATACACATAGAATTGGCGCGTAAAAAAAGCTTTAATTAGTTTTGATATTGATTGAGAGAGTTCATTTGAATATATATGAACAATACAAGTGCATGCAAAAGGTGGCGAATTCAAGAGAAAAAGGTAGAGATGGAAGGTTTTCGGAACCTCCTCTGGTTTTCTCAACATTGGATAGAGAAAGAGAGATGTCAGCCATGGTTTCTGCTCTGAAGCATGTAGTTTCTGGAGGTGATTTGGTCGTTGATGATCCTCTTTCTTCTGATTTAAGCGGCTCTGTTTCTTCGGACAATAATACCAATTCTTCGCGGCAAAGTTCCGGAAGTAAAAGAGGTCGAGAAGAACAACAACAACAACAAAATCAAGGTTCACTTCAGGTTTCCGAGTCGGTTTCTAGGCTTTGCACTGTATTTCAAGACTTCCCAAATCAGGGTACGCAGATTAGAAATCATTTGTTAATTGGTGAATTATATTATCAGAAGTACATGTAATCAGATTTTGCTAGGCTCCGCAATTGATCATTTTTCATGTATGCACATATTTTCAGACACATATGTTTGGGTAGTAAATCTTATTTTATCCGAAAAAAAAAAAAAAAAAAAAAAAAAAAAAAAAAAAAAAAAAAACAGAACATAAAAGAAAAAAGAAAATGCATAAAAAAGCTTGTAATAATTTTTTTGTCACAATTATTTGGACAGCTACAGAAGGGTCAAATAGCAGAACAACAATACCAAATTCGCAATACGAATACAGAGAAAGCCAGAGAGAAGAAGCATTAGAACCAAGAAGAAAATACAGAGGAGTTAGACAGAGGCCATGGGGAAAATTCGCAGCTGAAATCAGAGACCCTTTTAAAGCTGCAAGAGTTTGGTTAGGAACTTTCGAAACCGCAGAGGACGCTGCGAGAGCCTATGACGAAGCCGCTCTTCGTTTCCGAGGAAACAAAGCCAAATTGAACTTCCCTGAGAATGTCACTCTCCGGTCTCCGGCGGCAGGTTCTCCGGCGACCCATTTGACCATTTCTGATTCTGCCAATACCCTTTTGTCCATTCCCAGTTCCACTGACCCAATTGTTCATTCCCAAGCGATCCACCATAGCCATTCTCAGCAGAGAAATAGTAATCTTCCTCTGCTGAACTATTCTGCTAATCAGATGATTGACTTTCAGAGACAGCAGCAGCCTATGAATCTTTATTATCAGATGGTTAATTCTTCTTCTTCGGTTAACTTTTCGTCTTCATCTAATTCTTCTTCTTCTTCTTCACCTCCATTTGCTTCATCCTCTGTTTCTTCATCTTCTTCTTCACCACCAGCTTCTTTGTATTCGGTTTTTGGAGCTCAGCCTTCGTTTAGGTTCATGGCGGGTGATACTGCTTCTGCGGATTTTCAAACACAGCAACACCATACGAGTTCTGGTCATCACAGTAATAATTCTTCAAGATGATAATTGAAAATTATACTTCAGCTTTTTTTTTTTCTTACTTGTATTAACAAAAGTTTCAGTTTCTATAGTGGTTAATTAGGTTATACTTTAGCCTTTGTGTTGAATATTGTTATTATTATTTTTTATTTTTTTTGATAGGAAGAATAGTAAAAAAAATAAAGAGAAAAAAAAGTTTCAGCCAATTAATGGACGGGTAGAACTTTGGAAGTAAACCTTTGGCATGAAATCGTCACAAAGGAAGGTCTTTGTTTGGATAAATCAAAATAACGTTTATAATAATATTAAAAATAAAAACATGCATCCAGATTTTTTTGACCAAGTGATGGAATATTAAATTCGTACCTAAGTTCTATGAATTATTTGAAGTTGAATTTCTTCTCCAGCATACGACATGGAACAAACAATAATAGTAATAATAATAATAACGTTTTAGGTATTTGGTTACCAATTATTAAATGTTAGAGCAAGTTGGGAATTTTGAACCATATTTTTCTCAGTTGAAGAAATCTTGATATCTTTAACCATGCATGTTTGACACAACTTTCCAGCATTTTGCACTTTCAAGGATTTGTGCTGTACATAATTGCTAATATGGGCGACGTAGCCCATCATTTAATGGGTGACAATCCATATCAGCCGTCTGATGTTTATACTCAGATGTATTAATCGCGTGAATATGCATATTTGACGACTGATATAGGACTGTCGTCCATTGAGTAGCGTGCTACGTCGCCCATATTAGCAGTTCTGGTGCTATACAAAACTGCTAATATGAGCGACGTAGTCCACCACTAAATGAGCAACAGTTCATATCAGCCGTCTGATGTTTATACTCAGATGCATTGACTGCGTGAATATGCATATCTGATGGCTAATATAAGACTGTCGTCCATTAAGTGGTGGGCTACGTCGCCTATATTAGCAGTTTTGTTGTGTTATATATATATATATATAAAGGTGGAACTTTTAGGGTAAAATTTATGCCTATTTTCCTATAAAGATAAAGAGTAATGCCTATAAGCACCTTATCCCACTCCTCATTTCTTTATATATCTCATAATTACTAACACAAGATTAATTTTAAAATACCCATATATATATATATATATATATGCAGTTAAAAACACTTGACGTAAGTAAAAAGAAAATTTTATTCTATTAGGCAAGGTGGCTGAAAAATGATTATACAAATATATTAATCAATAATATTTTTATACATATTATTTAATAAAAAATATTTCACAATATATATATATATTTATATATATGCATAATCAACCACAAACCGTTCAATATAAATTGTGCAACGATGCCCAAATGAACAAAGATAGAAACGGAATAAGACAGAACTAGATTTTTTTAATCCCGTTTTCATCCTTGTGGAAAATTTCATGCCCGCCCTAATCTCCGCATAATAAAAGCGGAGCAGAATTGGGGATTTTTATTCCCTATCGCATTGCTCCGTCAATATGCAAAATAAAAAATTAATTTAATTTTGGCAGGCCAGAAACAGAGATTTTCTGTTATTGTTAATCCAATTTAAATTCCCATTAACCTGCCTAACCCGCCTCATTTACCTACCTACAAATGGAAAAGGACCATCACAATGTATGTACTTAATTGTTAAATTATTGATAGAGTATGGGAGAAAATAAATGAAAGTCAAAATGTTAGGCTCACCAAATTTTGTTTACAATAGTAAATTAGTTATCGACAAAAAACTAAAACCCACATATATGAAAAATGAACTCAATAACATCTTATATCATTTGGTGAAAAAAAGTTATTGATCCTAGATAGTTTACAATAAAAAATTGTATCACATTGCTGGCTATTCAAAATTTTTGTAAACTAATTTGGTCTTATAATATTATCGTAAGTGAATATTTAAATTTATTTAACAAGAAAAAAGGGCTTGTAACATTTTGTCATTACTATATTTAGTTTATAAATAAGAATCACGCAAGTGTGTGTGTCAGTGTGTATATATATATTGAAGAATTCCTTACCAAAATGAAGAAATGATTTCTTCTTCCTTCCAGAAAAAAACTATATGTTTTTTTAGACAGAAAACCTCTTTCTCAATAGTAAAATACAGGCTGCAATACAACTATACAAGGGCTTTCCATAAAGTTATCAATATTAAATCTTATACTACGTTCATCAAGGCAGCTTTAATGGAATCCGATCTATTAAAACTCTATTTCTATTTTATTGAAATTCACGTTGTCACCCAAAAAATGTAAAAGAAGAAAAAATAAAAATAAAAAAATTAAACGTTCTAACATTCTTTACTGCTACCAGATAACTTTTTTCCATTGCCTTTGAGTTTAGTTTCAATTGTGAACTGAATATTGAAAATAGTAATCATAAAATTGAAAAGAAAAGAAAAAATCAAAATTCTGAATAAGAGCCTCAAGGAAGGAACATGTACATGTTTATGTTTTGTGCTCTGCGTCTTTTTAAAGTATTCATAAGTCGATACCTGAGATGTTCCCACACTTTTTTTTTTTTTTTGGTGAATAAAAAATAACATATCTGTAACGGATCATAGACTCATAAAGTATTTAGCGAGTAAACCGATCAAAGCGTCTTTTTAACCTGATAGGAGTCCGCGATTGGAGCCCGTATCGCTAAAATCTCCCTCCCCTCGTGCGGTAGCAGCGGAAAGGAGCACTTGAGTCCAAATGAGACTACCAAGACTCGAACCTCAACTCCCATACTCGTATGTGTGAAAGCTCAGCTGGCTCCTACTACTGAGCTACAGTG
>QANX01001849.1:0-48688 GCA_003254975.1 Ochetophila trinervis | reverse complement strand
AGAAAAAAAAAGTGCTAATCAAATAGAAAAGTCCCCAGGCATATCTTCTAAAATACAAGAGAAAACATCAAATAAACAAACAGGATAAAAGGCTTCCCCTCACCACCATCCTCTAAACCTTACATTCTAACAAATTATCCAATTATAAACCAAAAATATTAATTACAAGTCATACATAGAATACCATTCAGCAGGCTTTACATGCGAGCCTATTTGGTATAGTTTGTACAAGTAAAGCTTTTAACTGTACAGCTTTTAAAAAAAAATTATTAAAAAATTAATAATTATTTAGCTGTCACTTTTATAAATGTATTTTTAATTTATAGTAAACAGTTTGACAGTCTACAATAAAAAATATTTTTGATTCCTAATATATTATACATTAATTATTTAACTAACTTTTTTTTTTCTACAGGATTTTATTTTGTTTTTGAATATAATAAATATTTTAATATAATAGTAAATGTAAATTAATTGTAAAAATCAATATTTATTACTTTGCTGAGTTTAAGGAGAGCTCTTTTGAAAAAACATAAAATTTATATGAGAAATATAATCATAAATGATTATGAACCATTATGCTTAGCTTGTAAATTTCTTTTGGATTATTATCTCTATTAATGTAACCTCCATCTCTATTAACTTGTCTGTCAAACACCTGATTATTTAGCAAAAATGTTTATATCAAGTATAACTTTTTGACCATAAATAAATAATACCAAATATGGGCATAATTAATATCGTTCACCACAGCAAGGGCACATGAGTACCACTTTAAATTGTCCCAGTTATTTTCCCCAGCAATATTGGAGGCCGATTCAGTGGCTTTCACTTTAGCAGTATGAGGAGAGGAACAAGAGATTACATTAGAATACAAATGGAGGAAGCTCCATGGTGATCTAATGCCTATGAAATCTCATTGTGCATAAAAAAGTTAATCAGATATGTACGAACTGTTCAAACTCAAACGAGCTAGGAAGACTACTCTAAACGTGTGAACGCAAGATGTGGTTTACAAGCATTCTTCTTAATGATCCAATGGGTAATTCTGAACACACCACCACAATTTCTTTTTAAATTTCAGCATTTCTATCTCTGTATGATATGTGTATACAGTTTTTTAGTGTTTGTATTTAAAAACCATTTTGAAAACCATTCAGACCACCACAGTAATGATAAAGAGCCCGGCATGGCAAAAAGGTTTAACAAATTCAAGCCCATCGGTGATTCCTTTACTTGCAGACTAATAATGAGTGAGAGTATAATTCTTTCTCTCTGACAAAGCCGATTCTGATTTCTCTCTCTCTCTCTCTCTCTCTCTCTCTGTCTTACTTTACCTTACATAATTTCTCTCGTCGGGCAAAAAGTCCACAAATTTGGTTTGGGCCATTGGTTGAGGATGTATCAAAACCCTGTTTTACCAAATCAAATGATATGAGAAATATGACCATAAATGATTGTGAACCATTATGCTTAGCTTGTAAATTTTGCAAAAATAATAGTTCAAAAAAGGGCGTATCATTTTTCCTTTTGGTACAAAAACACCAAATGATTGAACATTTTTTTTATGCATCCAAAATAGGTAAAGCCTATTTAAAAATCTGCTATGGATAAGCTTTGAGAAAGGGTCATCAAGTTTATTGGTTAAAATTGAATGATGGTGCAGATGGGGATGGAGAATAATTTATTGAAGTTGTAAAAACCTGTCGCTCATAAAGAAAAGACCTTTGAAAATGCTTTTGACAATCCTAAACTATGAACTAAGGTCATCCAGATCGTCATTAAGCTCTTGTGCCTTCAAGCAAAGAGTAAAGCCCAGAAGGCCCCAAAACTTAGACAAGATCCAAGGAAAGTGGGACCTTTGTGGCAGAAGATCAAACATCAAAATAAAAGAGGGGCAATGGACCATTTTGCACAATGTTCTGTCTGACAATGCCACTCTGGCTAAGTGATTACTTACTATGAAAAAACAATCATTAAACTTTAATAGTAATTTTTTAAACTAAATCAATATAAAAACATTAAATTAATGACAAAACCACATTACATTATGTTACATAATAAATTCATTAGCAATATCCACATGCGCTTGACATAGCTTGCGGGTTTTGTTGTCTCACAGTGTAGAGCTTATTAATTCCCATTGAGGTAAGCTGATGATTTTTTAATAAACAAATTTCCATTTTATCAAAAAGAAAAAGAAAATGTTACTTATTAGCTTTCTATTTTATTTTATTGTTTAAAAAATAAAAAAGAGAGTTACTTTATGTGCTATAATTAGTAAGCTTTATTATTGATAAATCCAATAATTCTTTATTATTATTATTATATATATATATATTGAGATTGAAGGATTCAAAATTGATTTGATTCAAATTAATAATAAATTAGGAATTTTAAAGCTCTGCTCTGTTAATTATTTAAGTAGAGAAGTAAGTAAATTAATAGAAAAAAAGGGAGAAAGGTTAGAGTAGGTAATAATGCTGTTGCACTTTTTAGTTGGGTATCTTTTGGCGTATGCTACAGGTTAGAAGTGTGTGTTCTCTCTGGACCTTATGAATTAAGATAATATTTTTTTACAGGTGTCTCCTGTCCACGTGCGGGCCTACCCAGTCAAATCCGATCCCACTTCCTCCGATTTATTTCCTCTCTCGCTCAATAAATCGTCAATGGTCAATTATATTCTACTGCCACTCCTACTATTTCTATCACTGCACAAGCACCAACATCGTCATTTTCTAATTTAAAAAAAAATATCTCTCTCTATTCTTATGGATCTTATGACACAATAGGATCTCATACTAAAATTCAAATTATAATTTTTACATTTACAGATGTGAAGATCCGGTCAATTTTATTTTATAAACTACCGTTGGTGGTCAGCACCATCATTCCTTGCCAGCAGACTTTTGTAAAAAAGAAAAATGGAATTAAAATTTAAATAACACCTTTCTATATAAAAGGACAAAACGTGGCATCTTGACATTCACTTTACAGTACAGAATATTTGTAACTTTCATTATTAATTTTATTAAGGTTTATTTACATGGTTGCTTTTTAATTATGATGTGTGTGTAATTTATCTGGTAGTTATTTTTTTTTATTAATTTTACTAGTGTTACAGTATCTTTTATCGATATTAAACATTAAATAATATTTTTTCTACGTACGTATTATGTGTAATGCCAACGTAGAAAATTTCATATTTTCTTCTTCTACTTAAAGAGTTTGAAAAAATGAAAAAAAAATGAAAAATCTTTACCCACAAATTTTGAGTTTTATCAATTAGAAATGAAATATGGTACTAGATAAATAGTTATATAAATGAAACATAAGAATTGTTTCTACACAGCAAATTTTTTAAATTTTTCTATGATTTTTTAATTTATAAAATTCTATAATCTTATCGTTTTGGTTTTTTGTTTTTTTTTGTTTTTCAAACTCTTTAGAAGTAAAAAAATAAAAAGATAAAGCGAGAAAAACAACAATTTTTTATAAAATATTGGTTAAAACATAGCTTTTGTTATTAGTTAAATTTTGAATAAAAATATATAAATATGAGTGAAACTCTTGTAGAAATAGATAGTGGAGTTTTAACCGGAATAAGACTTTATCTATTTTTTAGTTATAAATAATTTTGGTTTGTAGACTTGTAATTAAATTAATTATTGATGTTGCACTTGAAACTCATATGAGAGAGTAAACAATATTATCTAACATTAATGATAGTAAATGGTACTGAAATAATGTTTACAGTTAATAAGGTTTATGACAACTATGAATATATATAAATTATATTTAGGTAAAAATATTTGTAACTTTTTAAATTTATAATAAATAAACTTAATTATTTATACTTATTAAATTTAATCATTTGATATGATATATTTTCTTTAATATATAATTTAACCGTTTTAAATGATAAAAGCATTTATCTTCGACTATAAAAATTAAAAAAATCATCATCTGAATTGAAAAGCATAATACAAAGTTAAATAGTTTTTCAAAGTTTAAACACTTGAATATAGTTATTATATTGTTTTATTGGTACATATAGATATAGTATTAATTGTTTCACAATTATTATTATTATTTATCTTATAATCCTTTCGATATGAGAGATCACGTAAGAACTAGATTATTTTCTTCACAGGTAGAATTTAGAATTCATCATGGAAACTCGTGATGGGAATCCATAATATATATCTAAGAAAACTAATGTATATTAAAAAAAATATACACATCTGACCGTCTAAAATAATTCTAGCTCATTGAAATATAATAGAAATTTGTTTATCTTCGTACGTTACTTTGAATCTAAACCTTGGTTTTATTGATTTTGCGGAAAAGATACAGCACAATGAACAAGATGAGCTATTTGTACAACGAAGCGTAGGATTAGGCTCAGAGTGAAGGTTAGCAGCTGGTTAACCACTAACAACTACCTAACAACCAAAAGAGAAAACACATGCTTAGCAAAAACTAATTTTGCCAGCTCACCAAAGATACACAACAGCATTCCAGCTCGATCGCCAAAGACACAGAAGCATTCGTTTTGCAATCCAGTAAGCCGTTTTGCATTTCTTCAACAATCTTCAACAGATATGATTTATACATACTTGTATACATAGAGAGTAGACACTTTGCTGGACTTCGAAATTAAACAAAACCTCTATTCTACAAGCAAATGAACAACACAGTAAATTAACTACTATACAATAAAATAAAATACATAAAGAAATAAATACTATAGGAATAAACTTTTCCCAAAACCATTTGAACACCCTTTTAAAGACGTTTTTTCTTTTTCTTTTTAGTGGTGGAATATTTAAAGATAGTCAATGCAATAAAGCTAGTATGTACTGAATGTTGATGATAATTTCATTTGAACTCGACTTGTTTTAATTTCAACAGGAAATTCATCTCCAGTCATTCTTAATTCCCATAGATTTGCATACACAAATATTACACTATCATTTCAAAATCACCAATCATATTAGAAAATCAAACTCACGAAAACTCAAAATACAAAACATATTCGAAAGACAATATTTCTTTATAACTTATGTATACATATATCCTTTCTGGTGAATATTTTTACTTATATATTGTCTTAAAATATCCACATAATATTGGGTTTAATTCTTTATGCCTAAGGTCAAAAAGCTTGGATGAGATTTAACATTGGAACATTGGTATGAACAGTAGCTAAGTAATTTGGACAAAAGCTACAGAGACGTCTTTTTGTTAAGATTCTAAAAACTGTGTTTTACTTTTTGGTTATAAATTGCACTTTAATATATAATATTTTAGCTAAATTGCATATCGAATTTACAAATTTAGAATATTTCAAATAAAATTTTTAATTTTCAATTTATTTCACATTAATTCATTTTTAAATTGAAAAAATTAGTCAATTTTTTAATTTTTGTTGTTCAATTTGAAATTTAAACTATGCAAAATAAAAGATGTGCAATTTAATTAAAATTTAAACTCTACAAGGTATATATATATATATATATATTAAAAGTATAATGTGAAATATTTTAAATTTAAAAATTCAATGTGCAATTTAATTAAAATTTACTCCTAAAGTGCAATTATATATATATATATTTTTGTTTGTCACCCTCTTGTTTTTCTCCTGAAAGCTGCCTTTTGTGCCTTCAGGGATGATGTTATTTTTCATCATCAAAACATTTTTTCCCCTTCAATTTAACCAAAAGAAGAAGAAGAAAAATCATCAAAACATAGGAAAATTAAATGATACTGAGAATCTTCAGAGTAACATTTTTTCCCCTTCAATTAAGAAGCACCACTAGCATTAAAAATAAGTATAATTCAATTTAAGAAGCCCCAGTAGCATTAAAAGGAAGTATAAACAAAATTAAAAAATGCAATTCAGGCACCAAAAGAAAAAAAAGTCAAAGTATTGAACGGCTAAGATTGCTGTATTGCGTCCAGTTACAACTGTGTTGAAAGTATGGAATCCTTATGCGTGTGTCACTGTCGGTTACTTGGGTCAAAACTATAAGGTCAACGAAACTATACCTCGAGCAAACGACAGAATTTGAGATATTGGCGAGTATTTGAGACTGGGGTCTCCGAGCAAACGACAAATCATCGGCGAATATTTGAGATATTGGCGCCATATTTGTGGGACCAACCAACTGTTGATCTCATTGTCATTGCCAGCTCTTCGCAACTTGTGCCATCCTTTTCCCGAAACCAGCCTTCATTAACCAAAAGCCTCTCCCCATTTCATTTATTTCCCATTTTACTCCTCACTGTTTTCCGGAATCTGCTTCCTGTCCAAAGTCCCTACCTATTTCTTTAAAATTAAAAATTAAAACTTTGGTGCTGATCAGATTCTCCGCTGTTGCAAGTCTTTAAATAGTATACTATTAGTGGCAATATTCTTCTTATTATATGCCGTGCTTAATACTTGTGAAAAAAGGCTTGGTTTTTTTCAGTAAATGTTTTAAAGCAGATTGTTGAATTGTAGTTGGCAAATTTTATGACATGTGGGGTGAGGGTGGCTGGAAATTGTACGAGGATGAGATTGAGAGTTTTTTTTTTTTTTATTTAAAAAAAGAAAAAATCTTTTTTTACCGCGTAGTTTTCTAGTTGCCACAAAAATGAAAGATATTTGAAGATAATAATAGAAGGGGGCAGCTTAGTCCAAGAGAAAGATGATCCCAAATATCTCCAGGTGGGTGGCTGCTTCTCTATAGCAGTCACTCTCACTCTCTCTTTTTACCAGGTGTTGTAAGCAGTTTTAACCAGAGTGAGAGAGAGAGAGAGAGTCAGAGAGGTCATTAGAGCAAAAACATTTTTCACAAACACGCATAAAAATACACAGAATGCTCTGTTTACTGTCCCTTCATTCCTTTCTTCTCCCGTCCTTCAAGTTCCAGCCCCCCTAGTACTTACTTGTTTCCTCTCTGAAAAATATAGCACAAACCCCCAATTTTACTCTTCCTCTAAATAAAACCTTGCTTCTGAACTTTTAGTCTTAACAAGCTCTCATATTTTCTCTCAGTTACTTGATTGATCCCGTTCTCACCAGTCAGCAATTTCTTGTAGTTGTAATACAGAAGGAAGGAAAAAGAAAAAAGAAAGAAGAAAACTTTACTACTTTGGCTCAAGTTTCTTCATCAAGTTTGATTTTTTATTCTTTTCACTCATTTTCTGCTAAAAATAAGACAATTTTTTTTGTCGATTCTGGATCTCAATCTGCCTATCTGTTGTTTTAATGTAATACCCACCAAGAAACTTCACTGTTGTTTAGCTCAACTTGCTTTATTTCATCAATATCGCATTCTCTCTCTCTCTCTCTCTCTCTCTAAAGCTCTTAGAGGATCAATTCTCGAAGCCATGAGTCTCGTACAGGCGGCTTATGGGGTGCTATTATTGTGTACTCTGCTTCTGCGAGTCCCTTGTCTATTTTCATACCCAACACCCATGAATTGTACGGATACAACCCGTTTGTGCACCTCGTTCTTGGCCTTCAAGCCGCAGCCTAACCAGACGCTTGCTGTGATCCAGAGCATGTTCGACGTGTTGCCCGACGACGTGACCGTGGAAGGCGATGATGGGCAGGGCTTTGTGTTTATCAAGAAAAACTGTTCGTGTGCATCGGGGATCAACCAGTACCTGACCAACACCACGTTTACTGTGAAATCCAGTGAAGGGAATGTGTACGACTTGGTTACTGAGGCCTACAATGGGATGGCTTCTTTGCCCAACACGACGAGACCGGCTCGATACGGCACCGTTGTGTCTTTGAGGCTGTTCTGTGGGTGTTCGAGTGGGTTGTGGAACTATTTCATGAGCTATGTGATGAGGGATGGGGATAGCATCGAATCGCTGGCGAGCCGGTTTGGTGTCAGTATGGATAGCATTGAGAAAGTGAATGCCATTGACAACCCTGCTAAAGTCACTGTGGGTGCTATCTATTACATACCTCTGGATTCGGGTAAGTCTTTTTGTTTTTCTTTTTAATTTATTAATATCGTGCTAGAGGCTTTTGATTGAGGAAAGCATGCACAAAAGGTTGAAACTTTCTGTTATAGTTGAGGCCCGGCTTGAAGCACTTGGGTCATTCCTTGTTTCGTTTTGATGATGCTCGAGATTATTGTTGCACAAATTATCATCAGTGTTACAATATTGTGAATTATTTCCATATTGTGAGAGGAAAATAATCAACTCTTAGTGATTTGATAGAAAGTACTTTTTAGCAACTGGATAAGTGTAACATTGTTTCAAGTTATTGTTTTATGCGCGAATCTCTTTGAAAATTCTTCTAGTCACTAAATGCAATGCACAAATTAGCCTTCATATTTGTGTTATTCGTAATGAATTTTAATTCCCTTGGTCTGCCTCTTGTTTATATGTTAATTTAGCTTTCTTTGTGAATGCTAGTTCCTGGTGAGCCTTATCCACTGGAGACTGATATTCCTCCCTCTCCTGTTCCTGCTCCATCAGTTAGTGATTTCTCAGGTATGGTTTTATATATCTCAAAAAGGGTTATAAAAGATAGTGCTTGAACTAACTGCTTGTTTGTATTCTTAACGATAACATAAATGTCAAAGTCGTTGCTTTACTAAGCAGGTGTGTTACGGTCTGGTTTTGGTTGAAGTTAATGTTGCATAGTATATCTTTGGTTTAAGAAGAAGAAGTTTGAGTTGAAAGGTGATTTTTTAATTGATGAATTTCATGCAAGCTCTTCAGTGGTCCCGCAAAGAAAACATGACAAGAATTATCAGATTTTGCAATTACTTTTGACTTTTGAATTACTGTAGGGACTGTTCTCACTTGTCAGACAGATGATTATACCATTGCATTTACGAATTGCATCTTCATAGCAGCATTGACTTGCTTTTTGGCAATAAAAGTTCTTTTGTGGATTAATTTCTAAATTCTGATTTATATATATGAAATTATTCCACATTAATAATTCTTATGCTATCCGATTGCAGCTGATGAAGCAAATCATAAAGCTCATGTGCCATATGTATGGATTGTTGGGAGTATGGGGATTGTTCTTGCTCTAATTGTACTTAGTATAGTTGTTTATGTTACCTTGAGATCATCAAACTGCTTTACTGAAGCACAAACAAGTCATTCAAAAGAGTCTGATGGCAAGATTTCTCATAAGTTCCATACTCTTCGGAAGCCAAGTTTCTGTTGTGGTTCAGGGAGGTATATCTGCTGCAAATCTGGAGATTTGAAGCAGAGTAATGGAGAATCTAGCAGCCACCAGATAACTATTCCTAAAGGTTTACTCTCAGAACTGTCTTAATTAACTCTGTAGTGTATTTTTAGTTCCTGATATTTGACGTAGTGCTTTCTTAATATGTCAATTGGATACTTTTGTTGTAAGGAAATATCTTTAATTGACATAATAAGCAAAAAGGGGTAAAGAGAAAGGAAAAGATCTGGTAACAGTTTTGATGATGTCCAAGAACTTAGATGCAGCTATAAATTAGCAGTAGTACATATACAGCTTTTAGTCAAGATGCATTTTCAAATCAGATTATTGGGAGGTAATGTGCTTGAATGTTGGAAATTGATGAAGGCTTGTCGAAACTGTTTTAGAAATTAATCACTCAAGTCTCATAAGACGGTGGATCACAAATATCTGTATGTTTGTATCCTTTGTTAGTTGAATCACAATAAATTAGTCTTTCTTAATATACAGAACTCATTATCGTTATTTTAAACAAAACATAGTTTCAAGCTACTTCAATCCCACCCCGCTTCAATACCCAACCCCTGGGGATATGGTCACTTCTCCTTAAGCTTGGAATACCTGATTGGTCTTCTTTTTTGTTATAGCTCTTGGGACTGACGTATTTGACATGGAGAAGCCTGTTATTTTCACATACGAAGAAATTTTTACCTCAACTGATGGATTCTCGGATTCAAGTCTTCTGGGGCATGGAACATATGGTTCTGTGTACTATGCTCTCCTTCGTGACCAGGTCTGCAGCTTCGTACCTGGTTCTTTTAAGTTTTATGTGCTAGTTTATGTGTGTGTGGCTTTGTAGATCATACAATTTTTGGAGTAGTTTCATTGTTACAGATATTTGTTGTTATGATTTGAATTCTTTTTAGGAAGTTGCTATCAAAAAGATGACTGCTACAAAAACTAAAGAATTTCTGGCAGAAATGAAAGTCCTGTGCAAGGTTCACCACACAAATCTGGTATTGCTTAACATAGCTTGAATAATCACCAATATCTTTTAATTTTGGAGCTTGTTTCTTTCAGTATTTTGGGAACTTGACTCCTATTCGTTTAATTTTGTCAAGGTAGAATTGATTGGCTATGCAGCTAGTGATGATGAGCTCTTCCTTATATATGAATATGCCCAAAAAGGTTCACTTAGAAGTCATTTACTCGACCCTCATAACAAGGGTAAGATACACATCAATGCTTTGAACTGCATTGATCTAGCAGTCAAGACTGGCTTGTTTTTCTTTCTCAAATTTGGTTAAGTTACTTTTATTTTTATTTTTTTGGTGTCAAAATTGAATTCATTTCTAGTAGATGTAGCCTGTCAATGTCATAAGCATGAGCTGGCCCATTTATAATAATTTCACCAAAATATATTCAATAATTTGCACCAGATTCTCTTTATTAAATTCCTTTAACAAGTCTCATTGCATAATTTTTGTAAATTGAGCTTTCAATGGTTAGAGGTCATGTGAATCATGAACTTTGGACCAGATCTTGTATGATTACCCATGATTGCTTATTTGATATTGAACTCTGTGAATGCGTATATGATTGTAGGTCATACATCACTTTCCTGGATCATGAGGGTCCAGATTGCTCTTGATGCTGCTAGAGGTCTTGAATATATTCATGAGCACACCAAAAATCATTATGTTCATCGAGATATCAAGACAAGTAACATTTTACTTGATGGCACCTTTAGGGCAAAGGTTTTTAAACGCACTCATTGATTTTTATGCATTGTCTACGTTTGGATTTTGTTTGTCTCACCGTACTTTGTCCTCCATTTAGATTTCAGATTTTGGGTTGGCAAAACTTGTTGGGAAAACAAGTGAGGAAGAGGCTACAACTACAAAAGTTGTTGGTACATTTGGTTATTTGGCTCCAGAGTGAGTAACTGTAAATATACTTAGTAGTTGACTACTATTTCTTGAACAATTTCTCTCACTAGTGTCAATCACTTTAACTCTTGATTCCGTGCAGATACTTGAGTGATGGCCTTGCTACAACAAAAAGTGATGTTTATGCTTTTGGAGTTGTTCTGCTCGAGATTATATCAGGAAAGGAAGCTATCATTCGGACTGAAGGCATGGCTATGAAAAATCCTGAAAGACGTTCACTGGCATCCATCGTAAGTTCTGCAGATAATTACATGAAACACTCCTTTTTTAAAACAAAATTAATCTAAAATTTATTTAATTATAATTTTTTCCTACTTATATAGAAGAAAGTCTTTAAAAAGAAGATGAAAATGAGTATGGTACAGTTTAAGCATGGTTATAATTTTTCAATTAGCCTTTAATTTTGAATTAAAAGGTTAAGAACAATGTTCTTTGTGCAAACATAATAATAAAATCAAAAGAGAAACTAAAAGATAAATTTCAGCAATCCCTCCCTTGTCTATTTCATGCTTGCATCTTTCAAATGCTTAGATTTGTAAGTAGTCGGCATTTCTTGTGGTTTTCCTGCACCTGATTTTCTCCTTTCATTTACGGTCTCATGGCTGTTATTCTGTGTTTTTCTGTTGCAACTCTTTCTTGTACAAGCATAGATGCTTGCTTATTTAGTTTATCCCTCCTAATGTTTGTGAAAATTGCAGATGCTAGCAGCTCTAAGGAACTCGCCTGATTCCATGAGTATGTCAAGCATGAAATATTACATTGATCCAAATATGATGGACTTGTATCCCCATGACTGTCTGTTCAAGGTAAATTGTAATCACCTTCATGAATATAGTTTTGAGCTTCATTTATACAAAAATTATCGTACAACAAAAATCTGCTGTTATTAATTTGACTTGTCTGTTCAAGTAGGAAATCTTTTGATAATAAGTGACACATTGATTTAAAAATTGTATTTCCAGCTATATATTAGTGACAAAACCTCTTTTTTTGGTGTGTTTTTATTGCATAGATGGCCATGCTGGCAAAGCGATGTGTAGACGAGGATCCTATCCTACGACCTGACATGAAACAAGTGGTGATTTCCCTGTCCCAAATCCTCCTTTCCTCTGTGGAATGGGAGGCAACTCTTGCAGGGAACAGCCAAGTGTTCAGCGGCCTTGTCCAAGGAAGATGAAGATGAAGCAATTTTCCTTTCAATTTCAATCCATTACTTTAGCGGCTTTCCTTCTCTGCTGCGACCCATTTAGTGATCATTTTATCTGCATGATTATGTTTGTATAGTAGCACAGAAATAGCGGTACAATATGGTGGAAGTTTTTAGGCAATCCATTCATGCTTATTTTTCTGTTTATTAGCTGTAATATTCATTGATGATTTTATTTATCCTGGTAATTTTTTTTATGCAATGTAAAATGCGATGAGAGACTTCTTGTTCGGTAATACAAGGCTATTTGAGTAGGTTGGTTTTACAGCGATTTCTTAATTCCTTCTTGACCTCTATATACATCGACTTTCCTGCTAATAATCCATAGAAAACCTGACATAACCGCATTAAGATTCACATATTTTGCTCCGGCGAAGTTTAACTACAATAAATTTCCCGACATTTGCTCGGGTAGATTATTATACATAATTGAAACAGAGCAAGCTGTAATAGTACAGAACATCTCTTCTTCCTCTCTGTAGGAAGAATCAAGCAAGTAGAGTCTACTTACAGAGCGAAGCGAGTACTCGGCGAGGCGGAGTGAATGATCGTCTGGAATGAAGAACAGCCAAGTTATCCAGCAGTAGAACATCACCTTTCTGCCATGGGAAGGCAACAGATTCCTCGTCGAAAATTCTGGAGCAGTCATGGATAGCATCTGCTGGCAATGGCTTACCATCACCCAAGGTGACTGCCTTCTCAGGAACATTCCTTGCGTCTTTCCAGCCTGTATAAGCAGCAACCATGCTGTTGAACCAAATCTTCCGTTTTCTTCTCTCATCGTATTTGATTGCCGGGATCGGACCCATTACAGTTTTCACTACGTTATTTTCCATCCATTCCAACCTCACGCCTAACTCAGCAGCCCTGCCAAGAAAGTCGGTGTCAAAATGTCCACCATTAGAATTTAGACGAGAGCACCACCATGGTTTTCGCAACTATATAATAAACAATTTTGTGAAATCTACGCACAGACCTTTGCTCAGCCACAGTCTTGTCTTTGGTCAAGAAGGTGGATTGCCATCCACGGCCAATTGGAGAAGAAGGGTCATCCTCCTGTCCTAAAAATCGAATATATATCAAACCGTGCTCTTCTAATCGTTCAACGAATTCAGGGTGTCTCTCTTTCATTCTCTCATACACAACGTGGCTAAGAACAATCGGAGTTTCTCCCCCACTTTCTGGCTCTATTTCACAGAAGAAAAACAGCTTGGATGGGTACTCGGGAACCTGAAACAAATTTTGAAGCTTTGTTCTGAAACAGACAAATAAATAAATAAAGATATGTGTGGGTAATGTTATGCAAGTGTACCTGAGACATTTCGTGGTGGAAAGGAATCTTCTGATCGGGCGGGGACTCATTGGCTGTGTAGACACGACCAACAACGTTGTTCCGAGGGGCGGCACCTCCAACGTAAGGCAGTTCGTCGAACCCAAAAGCCTCCACCACGTCGTTGAAGTCGGAGGCTGTCTTTATGGGGAACCCTCTTAACAGTATGGCTCCGGATTTGTGAAGCAGCGACTGGATGTATGGTTTCTGGGTTTCTATGGTTTTCGTGAAGAGGGAGAGAGTGAAGGAAACTGAGGGACTTGGACTCACAGCCGAAGGGACTTCAATTCCCTCGAAGAGCTTTTGTTGTGGGATTTGGATTTCCACCAAACGCTCTGCCATTCTCTCTCTCTCTCTCTCTGTGGAAAATTAAAAGAAGAAGATGATGATGATGATGACTGCAGGAGGTTTGGCGTCCAGGTTCAGGGGAGTATGCACGCTTTGTTTTTCTCAATCTGGTTTCTAGTCCTGGCCACAATAAATATGGGTTTACTTATTTATTTATTTTGGATTTACAAATTACAATAGTATAGGTTACTACTTTGGGATTTATGTATATCAAGGAATTGAGAAAATAAATTTTTTTTTGAACATTTTGTCTTTGGAATGGTTTTTTATATTTTCCAAGTTGGAAGAATGAGAATTTTGTAAGCAATCTGAAAGTGTATTTTCAGTAATTTTAGTACCGGATTAGATTTAAAAAATAATTAAATAAAAAAATAAAGTTTAAAATAATTAATTTTATAATCATATTTTAAAATTTGAATTAAAGAATCTTTTACTAGATATGTACCAAGAATTTTATATTTTTGAGGAATGTATTATGAAATTTTTTATATGTGAATAATACCATTATGTGCTATATGATTTCTAGTAATTTTATTTATTTATTACAATCTGAGAATGATAATTTTTAGCGAGGTTGAAATTTGAACCTCTAAGTAATTTAAATACACAAATTATAATGTAAAAAACCTCTAAGTTTTATTTATTTATTATAAATTGGAATATGAAAATATATTCCAAGTTAAAATTTAGAAAATTTCTGTAATAAACTTTTTATTTTGAGAGGTTTTTATTGAAATTTTTCAAAAATATTACATAATATAAATCAAACTTTATACATTATGAATTAAATATTATTTGTTATAGACAATATTACTTATTATAGAAAAATAATTCTGCTATAAACTCCGACGGTCAACCGCAATGCAAGAAGTCAAAATTGCAAAATTTTGCAACCCCGCTCCCCCCCGCGGCAATGCCTTTCGCCCCAAATTCTCCCATGGTCGAGCCTCATCCTTTCCCTCCCTCCCTCTTTCAACCTTGCCGGTGCCTCCTCCAGTTGTGCACAACCCAACCTCGCCGGCACCTCCCTAGCCTCGCACAACCCGATTTGCAGAGCTGCTCCCCAAGTCAATCGTCGAGCGTCGATCACCGAGAGCCCAACCGTGCCGATTGTCCTCTCTCCCTCGGGCAGTCTCGCGCACAGCCCGATTTGCAGAGCCTCCTCCTCGAGTCCAAATGCAAGACTCGATCGTCGGAGGGGGAATTTTATTTTTTCGAGGAATGTATTATGAAATTTTTTAAATGTGAATAATAGCATTATGTGCTATATGATTTCTAGTAATTTTATTTATTTATTACAAATTAAGAATGATAATTTTTAGCGAGGTTGAAATTTGAACCTCTAAGTAATTTAAATACACAAATTGGAATGTAAAAAGCCTCTAAGTTTTTTTATTTATTACAAATTGGAATATGAAAATATATTCCAAATTAAAATTTAAGAAATTTCTGTAATGAACTTTTTTGTTTGTGAAGTTTTAATGAAAATTTTCAAAAATATTACATAATATTAATTAAATTTTATACATTATGGACTAAATATTATTCGTTATCGACAATATTACTTATTATAGAAAAACAATTCTGCTATAAACCCTGATGGTCAACCCCAATGCAAGAAGTCAAAATTGCAAAATTTTGCACCCCCCAACCCTCCTAGATGCTTCTCTTCTCCCTTGCCCAATCTCCCTTCCCAATTCCCCCCTTCCCAAAAAATTTCCCTCCGCCCTCCCCCCAGAGCGATACCCTTTGCCCCAGCCCCAAAATTCCCTCTTCCCCCCGCCCCCCGGGGCGATGCCTTTCGCCCCAAATTCTCCCCTGGTCGAGCCTTATCCTTTCCCTCCCTCCCTCCCTCAGCCTCGCCGGTGCCTCCTTCAGCTGTGCACAACCCAACCTTGCCGGTACCTCCCTAGCCTCGCACAGCCCGAATTGCAGAGCTGCTCCCCAAGTCAATCGTTGAGCGTCGATCACCGAGAGCCCAGCCTCGCCGATTGTCCTCCCTCCCTTGCGCAGTCTCGTGCACAACCCGATTTGCTGAGGCTCCTCCCTAAGCCCAGATGCTAGCCTCGATTGCCGAAGGGGCAATTTTGGAGCAAGGTATCGCAGGGGACGGGGGGAATTGGGGTGAAAATTGGGGAGAAAGTATTCGTTGGAAGGGGGGTGGGGGTGCTGACCACTTGCCTTGCACATGGGGATTACAAATTGCAACTTTAATTTTGGGGCTGACATGTGTCTCCGTCGGAGATGGCTATAAACCCAGAATTGTATAAAAAAATATTACTCATTATCGATTAAAGTTATTTATTATGAACAAAACATTATGCATAATAGATTAATATTATTTATTATAGACAATATTATTCATTATAGATAAATATTATTTAATATAAAAAAATAAAATATTCATAGCATGAACCCTGTTATAGAGGGTCACTATAGTTTAACCCTAAAATCTACCATATAATGTAAATTTTTAATGAAACACCTATTGAAGTTAATGGGCTAGATCAACGTATGCAATCCTTCTAAATTGGGCTTATGTTCCTTCAAAAAAGGAAAATATAAAACAAATTGGGCTTGTGTTGTTTTAGTCCATCCATATAAGGCCGTCGGGGAGCGATTTAGCTACAGATAACTCGGCCAATTCAAAAAAAGAAGAAATCGGCCGATTCAAGTGGAAGCGCAACTTCTAGAAAATTACACAAATGAACCCGCCTTCAAGAGGAGCCCGTTGAGAAATTCAAATACACAACACAGGGAGAGAAAGAGAGAGAGAGATGACGAGGAGGAGCGAAGTAAAAGCGAAGTCAGTTCGGAAGCCACTGAGGGACGTAGCCAACATCAATGGCGGCGGAAGATCCTCGAGATCTGTGGCCACTGCGACGAAGAAATCCACAGAAAAAGACAAGGACAGCCGAAATGGGGCTCAACAAGATGAAGAAAGAGTCGGCGACGCACTCGATCGTCTCCTGCTCGTTCATTCCGACCTCTCCGCCCTCTCTCGCCAGGTACTATTCTGTTTGGTTTTTGGGAACCGCAATCGGAACTGAAAGCGTTTCCTTTTGCGTTTGATTAAATTAAATCTTTTTTCCTTTACGTTACTGCGTGAATGTTTTGGTATGTTTTTCGTAACTAGTGTTAAATAATGAATCTTTTATTTACTGGACTTTCTTGACTTTGTTAGCATTTCTGATTACCAAACTGTGCGTATTTTCGATTTCCTATTTAATTGAATTTGGATTTTGGAATCTATAACTTTTGCCTTTTTATGTTAGCTTCGCTATTAAAGATTTCTCTTGCTTTCTTATTTTCTTTATACATCTTTAAATAGCGAAAAATCCGTGCACTCTGTTCCATAATGTCGTGGCCTAACTGAGTTTTTATTATTAGTTGGTCTTCTGCATTTATCGACTTGGTAATTTTGATTTTAAATCCATGTTTTTCATTTAGAAGTTTGATTTTTCTGCATATAAATTACATAGAATTGTTGCATGAACGCCCAAATGGCTTTTAGATTATGGGCAGAATAAAAATAAGAAGTCAAATAATAACATTTTACTTGAGTAAACTTAAAAAGAAAAAAAGAAATTAGGTCAGGGTAGGAATTGCTAGAAACCACTGGACTTGGGTTTGCTATGTTACTGCTGTTTGTCCTGAAGAGTTAAGTTTGTAGCCATTTAACTGGGAATAACCTGTTGCATCTGTATTTCATGTGGTGTTTCTTAAAACTGGATTATATTTGCATATGCATTTTCTATAGTTTATTTTTAGTCTTCCTCTAGTTTTTGTTGACTCTAACATGAATTGGTGTGTTGAATGGCAGATTGATGAACTTGTTGTGCAAGCATTTGATATCAGGGCAATAAGCAAACAAGGGAGTAAAGAAGTTGAATCTTTTGCGCATGTCTTATCTGAAATGCTTTCCTCGTTGCAGGTTAATGTTTTAGCCATATCACTTCAGAATGTCAAACTTTCATACATTCTATTGCACAACTGATTTGGAAAATCATGATAATTCACTGCAGCCATGGGTTCCCAGATTCCAGAAGCTACTCTCCGGTCATTCTTTGGAGCCTGAGAATCAGTCAAGAGAGTCTTTAGTAAGTCAAGTTGTTTCTACTGTAGATGAAGGCGACAAGAGTCCAGAGCAGACGAATGTGGACTCTTTAATTTCTCCTTCACCGCTTGTGTCTTGGCGTGCTAACTGTACTATTGACAGAGGAAGACAAATGTTTCTGCTTACACCTCTTCCCATATCAAAAACAATATCATCCAAACATCTTGGCCCGTCTAAATCTGTGTTTGAAAGGATTACTTTGAATACTACTGAGAAGCTACCATCCTTTAACTGTATATCTAGAGATAAGAATGATGATTTACTTGAAGGTGTCACAATAAAACCAACTCCAAGTAAGCATTCTGATTTTGTGACAACAGAGACAGGGAGCACTCAAGAGTGTGGCGTTGTCTCTCCAATGAGTTTTGCAAAAAGAGATCATTCTGTGGTTGTCAACACTCCATGTTTGAAGATGTCTCCTCCTAAATCTTGTTTGTTGCTTGAACCTATTTCTGAGTCCTCTCTTAGAGGCCATGGTGGGTTTCATAAGTCCACTCCATATCCTGTTGGATTTAAGAATTGGGATTCAGAAAGTTGCGAGTCCTCCAGTAGTGATGCTTGTGAGAGTCTGGCTTTCAAGTATCCAGAGCTCTTGGGGATACAAAAGGCTTATAAATCAGGATATAGCAAGAAACAAGTAGAAGCATCGCCAGAGTGGTTTATGTCACCCCCCAAAACTTGTGTTATACTGGAGCTGCCTGATGAAAAAACCCTGGACAATGCTGCTATTAACTGCCAATTACTTTTGAATGATCATGTTCCAAGTAACCAAGCTAACCTGTCTGTTTCAAAAGAAATTGAAGGTCAAGGTGGTCAACAAACCAAGACATTTTCTCAAAAAGGTGGGATTTATTAACTTTTTAATTTCAGAATATTATTTTTCTGTTAGTTTCTAAAGTTTTTGATATGTTAGCATGCTGAACGTATTACTTTTGCATGCAACCTCTAGATGGTAGCTTTACAATCATAGAAGGCACTCCTATTTGGAAGCAATCTGAAAGCATAATTCGAAGAAGCAAGCATCCTGGTGAGAATACATTAAAGAAGGAACTATGGACGAAATTTGAAGCAGCATCTACTAATGAGATTCGTAATAATGTTTCTGTTATACAAGAAACCACTGGGAAAGGATTTCTTGACCGGTTGGATGAGGTTTCTTGTGATGGAGAGATTTAATCACATACTTGTAATTGAAAGGTGGATTATGGCATTATCTTTAGAAGCATTGAGAAGCTCATCAATTGGCTTTATGATCTCTTCTGCATAAATTTCCGAAGTCCATCAATTAGTTCTTGCAGAAAATTACCACATCAATACCACCTAAAATACATGTATATTTTTGGTGCCATGCTTGTTTGAGAAAATCATCTGTTTTGTAAGCTAAGGTGGTCTTTTACCTATCTAATGATTCTCTCTGTACTATAGTATCTCTGGCTTTTTTCCCCTGTTATCTCTATGTTAGTTTTGTTTCTGTATTTATCAATCAGCAATGAGCAAGGTCACTCGTAAGTCGAAACACACACATCTGCTATATTTGACTTCCAGTTCCAAAATTTTATAGCAAATTTTAGGATGTAATTATATATTAATCATACAGCTGGTACTAATAAGATGACACTATAACTGTTGGTAATAATTTTCCTGTAACAAAGTGCCTAAGCGTGCCACTTTGTTATACTTTTTTATGTATTTTTTTTTTTTTTGGGTTGGTCCGTGGAGCATCAAACTACGATAGGAATAAAAATGGCTTTAGCATCTATAAAAAAGTCCACAGAGATTGCAAATAGCATTTCTTGCTATCTAGTATTCTAGTTAGTTATAAATTACATTGTCCCTTGTGAAGTCTTACTACTAGAAAGGGAAAATAAAAATTAAAAATTAAAAATCAAAGCATAAAACCTAAAAAAGCATGTAGTTGGGGTGCTTATGACAAATAATTGAAAAATCAGGGGCCTATTTGCAAATAATCGTTCCTTAAAAACTAGAACTTTGTGGTCGTACGACTCTCCGAGTCGGATAGTTCCTTTTCAAAACTCATAAAACCCTCTTTCTCTCTCTTCAAAACGGTTCCTCTAAAAGTAAAACCCTACTCTCTTTCTCTCTTCACGATAATGGCGGTACCGAGCGAGTTGGCTCAGCACATTGAGTCATACGTCGACACGTCTCGCTCTCCTACTCAGCAGGTTCGTGTTTCATCCCCTTCCACGGCGAAATATATTCTGCAACTCTGTGCCGAGTTCGTCTGTTACTAAATGTTCTTTAATGCTGTATTCCGTTGATCATAAAGTGAGAAAATAATTTTAATATACCAGAACTTTAACCAAGAGTATGTCTATGCTAACAATATTAGTTAGCTAAACTATGTTAATAATATTAAAATTTGCTTTTTTTACCGCAGAAAGATAATTTTCTTGCGGTATGAGCATTGCGTTGAATCCTTTACTAGTTGATAATAGTTTCTTCAATCAAAATTGTCCATTCAATTTATGATGTTGAATTTGATGTTTTTCTTTCTGCGTTGGGATAGTTGATGTCTACCTAATATGTTGGTTGATTGCAGGCTGCAAGCTTGGATGCAGTCACCACTTTAGTGAAGAATAAGTTAATAACAATTGAAACACTGGTATGGTTGGTTTCCTTTACTTTTTGTTTTTAGATGTTTGTAACTGATTCTGTTGCTTATTTATTGGTTTTTGTCAAATGTAGGTCAGAGAGATGGAAATTTATCTGACGACTACTGATAGTGTAATTCGCGCTAGAGGTACTCTTTAGTTGTTTTAAACATATTTAGTGGAATTTTCTATAATTGGTTGAATACAAGTAAATGAAGGTGTAAAGTTTTGAATTTTATACTCAAGTGGATATCAGATTTGCAGATTTATTTTATCTTTTTGGACGGTTGACTTTGTTACTCTAATTTATAGTTTAATTTCTGTCACAAAGTTTATAAGTTATTTCTTTCAAATTTCTTATTTTGAAACACCTCTTGATTGCTGCCCTTTGTAACAGACCTAATACTATTCCCCCNACCCCCCCCCTTCTTCATAATGTATCTTGTCATTTCAAGAAAAATGTTATCTAGACTTCTTTCTTTCTTAGAGTTTGAGATCCTCTTGGAACATGGTTTCTATCTTCAGGTACTCTTCTTATTGCGGAATTGCTCACAAGTCTTGCATCAAAGCCACTAGACAATGATACAATTCACAGTTTGATTGGATTTTTCACAGATAGATTGGTGAGTTGGCATTTTTCTCACAGCATCCCTACTCGCAAGAGCTGGTGAATTATTCTCTTTTTTTATCTCTATCTTTCTTTCTCTCTTACACACATACACAGATATTCTTTCTTTTCCTACAATTACATAGATGTGTGTTTTAACCATCGTTTGCTTTGCCAGTGTAAGTTAGGTTGAACTGAAATGGTTGGATGATAAATGCTTTTTTTTTTTTTTTTCCTTGTAAACATTTATATTTAAAATACATATTATACTGCTTAGGAATATATTTCTTGATTTGTTCAAGATATGGATGCCAAACAGTGAATTGAATTATAATATGTTGCTTTAGTATTTTTCTCATCCCTATTCTTGTCGATAGGATGATGCATTTTTCCACAATATAGTCATTCAGTCAGGAAGAAATTGTGTTGGCACCTAGGGAAATAGTTGAAGCAAATATAGCTGAATAGTTTATAGGATATATATATTTTTTATCCAAACTGGGACTAGACTGTATTTTTTCTACCAACCTCTAGAAAATATTGGTGCATCATATAGACCCGTAGTAACAAATAATGAGTTTTATCCTGTTGTTTTGATAGATAATTATGAAAGAGCTAAATGTGTGTGAAAATAGGAAATTAATAATCAGATAAGATTAGAAAATGAATCCAGTCTATCCCTATCCTAAAACCCCTCTGGACTAGACTTCTGGGTCTTTCAACCAACTAATGTTCTTGTTTTGCTTTTGAGGTTGCTCATTTTGTAGTATATTTTAATTCCCAAAGTATAATTTTAATTATATTATAATTGTATCAGGCAGATTGGAGAGCGTTACGTGGGGCCCTTGTTGGGTGCTTGGCATTGCTGAGGAGGAAAAGCAACAGTGGTACTGTTACTGCCAGTGATGCAAAAGCAGTTGCTGAGTCATATTTACGGAATATACAGGTGCAGTCTTTAGGTCAGCATGACAGGAAGGTAGGATTGTAAATGAAACTATTTTACTGACATTGTAAAAGAAGAATAGAATTATCTATATGTAAAGCCAAGCTCTCCTTATAAATCTTGAATTTAACATCCAACTTTTGTTGCAGCTTTGTTATGAGCTTTTGGAGTGCCTTATTGAAAGATATCCAAAAGAGATTACTTCACTGGTACGATTTCTTGTCTCACTATTTAACTCATCTGTGTGCTTTCATGTAGTATTAATATGTTATAACCTTCAGTTGTAGATAAATGAAAAAAATTATAGGGGAGAGATGCAATAAATACCTTTGCAACTTCCACTTTCTTCCATCTTCTGGGAAATTTTATTAGAAGATTCACTTGGACTAAAGAGAACACTAAAGATATCTATCTAGGTGGAAATTTTGCAGGTTGATTCATGCATGCTCACTAATATCATGGAAACTTTACATGTTTAAGTAACAGTGGTGTGTATAATTTGGTGCCATTTGTTACCTACATCATTGCTAATATAATGCCTATTTTCCACTTGCTTCATATCAAATCTTATTTTCCAATTTGTTGCATCATCGATAGATATGCTAGAACTTAAGTATCATTCTCTCTCCCCTCTCTCTCACTGTGTTTGTGTCTGGCACTCATAGATACATTTTCCACACATCCACTTGCTTCCTATACATCCATTATAGGTCTCTTGGATAATGAATTTGTCCTCGCTATCTGCTCTTCACATATTTCATCTTTATTTGCTGTTTTATATTTGAACATTAATGTGTTTATTGTTGTCAAGGGTGAGAACCTTATTTATGGAATCTGTGAAGCTGTTGATGGAGAGAAGGATCCTCATTGTTTGATTCAAACATTTCACATCATTGAGGCTTTGGTGCAACTATTTCCAGATCCATCTGGTCCACTCGCAAGTTATTGCGGAGATATTTCTGAGAATTTGGGACTTTACTTTCCCATTCATTTTACTCATGTAAGCTAAACTATTACACATGTTGGTCACTATCTTTTTCTCTCTAATAATTTTCTGCTTTAATTGTTTTTTTTGCCTGTATTGTGCACAATCTAGTTTCAACGATGTAAAGAAGAAAACTGGATTTAGTTTTGAGAACTGCTTATGCATCTATATGGACAGTTTGGCATTTTGATATGTTATAAAGTGTACCTTGTAAATGAGAACTGATGCATGCAAATCTTGTCTAGTCAGAAGGGTTAGCTTCAATTAGGATGTTCCTTAAATGACCCAGAAGACCAGGTTGATAGGATCTTCTTTTCTACTTGTCTATGGTTGTTACACAGATTGGTATTATAATATGTACTTATCTACATGTATTTTTCCACTTACTTTTTGTATTTCATTTGATCGCTGATTGTGGTTTTTATTGTTAACATTATCCAGCCAAATGGCGAAGAGGCTGACGTGAAAAGGGATGACCTCTCAAGGGCGCTAATGGTATGTGGTAGGCTTTAACTGATTTAACTCTGCATTTTTAGAATATATTATAGTTTAGCTATTTTTCTGGTATTGTAAGATTTGTTTCAGATAATTTCTTATCTACGAACCATGATAATACCATTTCATCTGATAATAGACATACACCAATTTTGGATAACTGGATGGGTTTAATATAATTTAAATTATTATTACTTTTTTAAAGGAATATGTTTTTATTCTATGCAGTTCACATTGGTATTTAGTCTTGGTTAAGGATAGAATTTAATTTACTGTGCTGAATTTTACAATCCTGTTTATAATACATTGTAAACTGTTGAAAGGTAGGATTGTTAGTCCTCTTTTGCACTTCTATTTATTTTAGTGAAATTTTGTAAAAGTATTAAAAAAGGGTCTAATAAGGAGTTTGTCCAATTGTCGGCTACTTCTTGCTATCTTCTACCTAAATTTTGTGTAAGAAGATAAGATATGTTTTTTGGCACCAAAAAAGAAACCTAGTTAAAAAGTTACAAAGAAAAATAGAAAAGACCGGTTGGACCTTGATTTCCACATAAAGATCCTCTTGAAAAAAAATTCATTAGATTGAGTAACTTTTAAGGGTATTTACCTGAGTGCATTTTAACAATGATGTCTTCCTAAAGAGCTATGAAGAATTTTCATTATATTTCTTATGTTATTTTGTTGTGACTGTTAATTTTCAGAATCATATTGAATGTATATTTTTATATGCAAAATACTTCACTGAACTGTATGATATGATTTTCTGCAGTTGGCATTTGCATCAGCACCTCTTTTTGAGCCATTTGCTATTCCCTTGTTTCTTGAAAAGCTTTCTTCTTCTCTACCATTAGCAAAGGTTGGTGCCGTTTTAATATCTTCTCTAATATCTAAGATTGAATGGTAGCAATTTCACGTTAGGTTGTAGAAGTATCTTTGGCATTTATGTTCTGAAGCCAAACCTATATGCTTGCAGGTTGACTCTCTGAAGTATCTCAGCTATTGTGGACTCAAGTATGGAGCAGATAGAATGGCAAAACATGCTGGAGCTATTTGGATCTCTTTAAAAAATGCGATAAGTACTTCATTGCTAGAATCTTCTAAATCTTTTACTTCACCATCACTGAATGGTCTTGGCTTTGAGGAGAATGAAATTACAACAGAAGCTTTTAGTCTCCTACAAACAGTTTTCATACAAAACAGTGACTTATTTTCAAGTTTGATTATGGATGATGAAGATATAAGCACCACTTTCAACAACATTACCAGTTATGGGAGTTACAATGATATTCCCTTGCAAGGAAAACAGAGATTACATGTGGTTGGTCGCATCCTATATATTGCCACAAAGACTAACATTTCTTGCTGTAATAGATTCTATGAAAGTTTCTTCCCTTGCTTAATGGATATTTTGGAGATTTCTAAGAGAAATTCATCTGGCGATTGCTTTCAAAATGAAAATTATTCTTTTGCTAAGAGACTTCATTTTGGAGCTGTATATCTATGTGTGGAACTCCTTTCAGCTTACCGAGATTTAATTATGGACTCAAGAGAAATGGCAACTGATTCTGTCCCAGCACATGAGGCATGCTGTTGCATGCTTCAGAAGTTTTCTCTTTCATTAATCAATGCCTTCTGCTCTACCCTGGGAACAGGTGCTATTGAAGTGTCTGATGATGTGGATACATACTTCAGAGGTGAGCTTTCTGGTTCTGTAATGAAGTATATTTGTTTTCTTGGTTTACATTAGCCATTTTGGTCAGACTAATAACTTCATTGCTCTTCTCTTTTGTCTCCTATTTATTGTATAACTAATTGATCCATTTATGCCTTGTAAACTTACCTCTGGTATCTCCCAAGGGGATGTTGTACAAAATTTTGTTACACTTGTAGTAGGAGTTTGTGTATAGATGCGGTTGCTCACTTGTTTGATAGACCTTCATTTGTTGTCTGTAGGGTGGAATGGAGTATATGTTCGAATAGTATAGATTGTTAATTATATATCAGTATTGAGTGAAAATAACTCCCTGATTTTTTCCTCCCATTGAATTTTTTTGCAGTGAAGGGCTTGCAGATTCTGGCTACGTTTCCAGAAGATTTTTTACCTGTATCAGAATCCATATTTGAGAAAATTCTGAGAACAATCATGTCAATCATCATAGTGGATTTCAACCATATATTTATATGGAAGCTTGCATTGAGGGCATTAGTACACATTGGCACGTTTATTGATATGTGCAATAGGTCTGAGAAGGCACCAAGTTTTATGGTTATTGTTGTTGAAAAGATTCTTTCATTGATTCCTTTTGATGATTCTACCTTGCCTTTCTCACTCAAACTGGAAGCGATCATTGGAATCGGCACAAGTGGGAAGAGTTATATGCTCAAAATCATTCAAGGGTTGGAAGAGGCTGTATTTGCCTATTTATCTGATGTTTATGTATGGTCCTATTTGGCAGACTAGAAAACTGTTTCTTTTAAATTTCTAGAATGTCAAGAAATTGATAATTTTGCCTCTTTTTATGCGTTTAATCTGCTTAAGGACATTTTGATTATGTTGTTTAATATATCGGTTCTAAATTCTTAGAACAACATTAATGCTTCAGCTTCTTTTATGAACTTAAAGATCTGAGATTTCATTTTTCCATTTTTCCATTTATTGTTTTATTTTTATTATCTAATTGTTCTTTGACTTTGAATTTTTTTTTATCTAGGTCCATGGAAATATGAGGTCCACTGAAATGGCTATTCAACTTTTGGAATGCTTCTCTAATAAGATTTTTCCTTGGTAATGGTTATTCTCTATATGTCTCTGTTCATATTTGCGGTTCCAGATTTTTTCTATTCTGATTGCTAAGCTTTTGCTGCCTTCATCCGATAATTTCAAAAAAACTTGTTGAAAACCTATAAACAAGACTGCGACTTGTAGTTTTGCTTAATTGAATTTATTGTGAAGTAGAAAGAAAAACTGGCTGGCTAGTTGCTACATAAACTAATGACTTTTCTGTTATTGTGGCTTTCATATTTTAGCCGCCAGATAGTAAGTATCTAGACATGTATAAGTTTATGAATTTCTTTTGCAATTTGTTATGGTCATTGAGAACAATTTATTTTAGGTTCTTTCTTTTCTTATATTTTTTTGGGTAAGAAACAATACATATTAGTCTGTTTAAGGCATTAGATGTGTCTTCTTGTTCTTATTTTTTTTTTTTTAATTGATTTTATCATACCTCCACCCTGTACATGTAGAGGATTTATTCAATTGTAGAAATATAGTCATTCACTTCCTTTGCTAGATTAATTTGTTTCTCATTGTAACGTTTTCTTCATCTTCTTTATATTCGTTTTCCATTTGTTTATTTATTTTTTGGGGTTGTGGCCCTCATTGGATGTAAGTTATGACCGTTAACAAGAAGCCTTTTTGTGGGAATGGTCTCAGGATTCATGAAACTGGTGGTCTTGAGGATATCTTATTGCAATTTGCACTTAATGTCTGGAACCATGTTAATAGTTGGACAGCTAGCAATGTTCAGGTCCTGGAAAAAGTGAGTGAATATGTTTTGGTATATTTTCTTTTTAATATCATTGCTTTTGTAATATTCAGTCGATGGATTAAAAGCATCACCAGTCTCATTTCCACGTGTTACCTGGTTTCATTGATTCACTGATTTCTCTAGAAAAGTTCGAGTGCTATGGGGAAATTTTCATCAACTTCCTTAAAGTTTTACTTAATTATAGGAAGTCACCGGTGGTTTAAAATTTCATCGGTTGGCTCCCTTACAATTTGACATGATTTTGTCTTAGTTTGTCATTGGAACAAGCAATGGTTACCGATGAGGGAGCTAATGTAATGAACTTTCAAATTAGTGGTAGTTTTCTCTAATTCTGACAAAGCTCAGGGAAGTAATATTTCCTTGTGCAATACTACTCTAAGAAATGGCGATTTCATTTGCTTTTGCTTCAGGGGCTTCTTGATGCAACATTGATGGCAATGAAGCTTGCTGTTGGGAGTTGTTCAGAGGAAAGTCAAAACATAATAATCCAAAAGGCCTATAGTGTACTTTCATCAAATACATCTCTTATATTGAAGGAATCCACATCCACCTCCACTCCTGTCCATCTTGAAAGATTACAACTTACCCAGCAGATTGACAAATTTTCCCATAAAGATGAAATGATTCTTTTATTATTTGCATCAGTAATTATGGCAGCTCGTCAGAAAACACATATCCCAAATGTAAGAGAAATACTGCATTTATTTATAGCCTCCTTCCTGAAGGGATATGTTCCATCAGCTCAGGCGTTGGGTTCTATGATCAACAAATGGGGTCCAAAATCTAATGGAATGGAGATTTCATGTGATTGTTCATTGGAAGAAGCTATATATATAATTTTCAATGCAATACCATGGCATTCCTACAACAGTAGTGTTTCAGGGAAATGTGAGGCAACAAGTAATGGTCTTTTTGAAATTGGCCTTGCTGATTTATGCGTTGGTTATGTGAACAATAGACTGCTTCAGGTCCATGCCATTGTTGGACTAGCATGGATTGGAAAAGGTTTACTTCTGCGTGGTCATGAAAAAGTAAAAGATGTAACAATGATCCTTTTGCAGTGCTTACTGTCAGATGGCAGTGTTGGTGCTTCAAATTTGAAGCAGAGTTTGTTAGAGAAAACTTGTGAGCAAGATTTGCATCCTTCTATGATGAAAAGTGCAGCAGATGCATTTCATATTCTAATGAGTGATTCTGATGATTGTCTGAATCGAAAATTTCATGCAATAGTACGACCACTCTATAAGCAGCGTTTTTTCTCCACAATGATGCCTATTTTGCTGTCTTTGGTAGTCAAATCTGATACATCATTTTCAAGGTACTCTTCTAAATACAATTTTATAATTGCTGGGAATTCTTACGTTTTCTGGGCACAGACCTAGGAAATATTCCTTGCTTCCAACTCTGTGGGCCTACTTCCTTTTAGTTTAAGCTTAAGCTTTTGAGACTGGTTCCAGGTCTAAGGTGTAAACTAGGAAGTTTCCACACTGAACTTTTTCGGTTAATGTTATTGATTTTAAATGTTACTTAGAAGTTATTGCTACAGGACCTTGACGAATCACTTGGTAACAAATTTAAGCTAAAATGAGATGCCTATTCAAGCATTCTTTTATAAGTTACATATTAATCTACTGGTATAATACAGATATATGCTGTATCGGGCATCTGCACATGTTATATCAGATGCTCCTTCGATGGTTGTCTTGAGTGAAGCCAAGAAGGTTAGTATTAGAGAAACTTAAAATCTTCCCATGGTAATGCATGCCATCATTTTTACATAAATTAGATTGATTCACATTAGTGCAATGGCGCATGATGTAATTCTTGCAGATAACTCCAATACTGCTTGAGGGATTATCAATGCTAAGTGAAGATGTTGTGGATAAAGAAAAGCTGTATGCTCTTTTGCTAGTCTTGTCTGGAATTTTGACTGATAAAAATGGTAAGGTTAAATGAATCTGATTGAAAAAAACTAGTTCGTCTGATTTAAAAAAAATTCATTTTAAATTTTGGTATGTGAATGCATGCATTCTCATCTATATTTACAATAACCGCAATTTTTTTAAAATGTATGCTAACTATTTAGCTTGTCCATGCAGGGCAAGAAGCTGTCATAGAGAATGCTAGTAGAATTATTAGTCATCTCACTGGGCTCATAGTCTATCCTCATAAGATGGTATTCCCTATTACTTCATATGCCAAATATATTTTCTGGCTGACATGCTGAGTATTGTCTCATCTTTCTTTCTTTTCTTGATCTCATGTAGTCATGTTTATAAGTATTTGCCATATTATATGCAAAGTTCTCTAACAGATGAGTTAAAATTCATTAAGAATTGAATTTTAGTGTCTTTTCTTTTTCCTCCATATTTTAACATTTTAGTGCTTTATTTTAACACATCAGGGAAATAAATTTTTGAATGCTAGGGGAAACTTCACTGTTAGAAAACTCAAGTTTTTGTTTCCCTCCCTTAATTATCTTTTAATTGGATCATATTTTGGTTTTGATTTTGTTGAAAGGAATGCCACCCTGGCATTTTGTTGGAAATGAATGATTTTGTAATAGTAGCTGTTATATAGTGTACAACTCCTGCATGGAAGTACTACTAGATTAAAAATTCAACTATTAAAAGTTTAAACATGTAATACATTTATTTATGTTATTGTTCAGCTTGTTCGAGAGACTGCAATTCAATGCCTTGTTCCCATGTCCAAGTTGCCATATACAATGATCTATCCCATGAGATCACAGGTTAGAATTCTATGAATAATGCCTCTGGTGTTGTGCCTTTAGGCCAGCTTATCATAGACTTGTAGCATATAATCTGTGTCATATCTTCTGTGTGGGGGGGTGTATGAAAAAATTGTTTCTTTAAACAACTGTCTATTTTCAGGTACTCCAAGCCATTTCGAAGGTGCTTGATGATCCTAAGAGAGCTGTTCGACAAGAAGCTGTTAGATGCCGGCAAGCTTGGTTAGCACTTGGACCCATAAAACTAATAATAATAATCTAGCTCGAGTATATACTTTCATCATTATTTATCTTTTAATTTCTGTCCCTATTAGCTAATCTTGAACAATGAACAGGGCATCGATTGCATCAAGAAGTCCTAATTTTTGAAGGACGCGGCAGATTTTTCCAAAGGCTAATTGAGCATATCACATTTTATGTGCTATTTCTTGCGTTGTAAAGTTCATATATATTCGTTGACATTTTCAACTCCCCATTTGTAAATATAAATGTTTGTATATTACAATCTTGTTTCTAGTTTTAAAAGCTTCAGAGAAATTCTGAGAGGAAAATTATATTAAAGTATTTTGGAGTTTCTTCTTTCTTTTTCTTTTCTCTGTATAATTTTCAAGGCCGAAGATTAAATTAATATCCGAATTTTATTTAATCATTTTAATCTTTTCAAGGACTCGTTACATTTGCTGCGCAAAATCTTGCAAATTGCAATTTAATGATGCAATTGGAACAATTTCTATAATTATTGAGAAACTTTCATAATTAAGATAGGCTCAATTGTCAATAAATTTCGTGTTGCAACCTTCGTACTTTAATTTTTTATATTTTTATTGCAACTGGTTTCCCCTAACGTGTTTGACAAATATCATTGTGACGCAATGAATATATCTTATGGTATATAAACTATGATCATAAGCGACGATAAAAAAAATCAATATAGATGGAAATAGCAAATGTTAAAATACGGAAAGATCGATAAAAATATTGACAAAATATCAATATCAATAAAAATTTAAAAAAAAAATGCTAAAAATTTATAAAAAAGTAAAATTTTTAATAAAATTTTATGATATGCTTATTTATTTGAAATAAAATTAAGTGAAAATCATATTTTTCATAATCAAGAGACATAACACTAGTTAACAGTAACAAAAATGTTATTATTAAGTGATAATTTTTTTATTTATTAATATAATAATACAAATACATAATTACTTAAATACCACATAAAATTTGTTAGTAGTTAAAATTCTCTCATATTGATAAAAAAATATTTATTTTCAGTAATTTTGCATGTAATTATTAATATGCAACCATATTGATATAATAACATGTGTTGTTATGTTTTACATCAAAAGTCTGTTTTTCCTGTACAAAATGCATCTCAAATAACAAAATTCACTCGTATTATACTACTAGTGTATTATTACGTAACAATTTGAAAACAACGATAAAACAATTAAAAAAATAAAAAAAAATACAAAATAATAATTACAACTTGATAACAAAAAGAAAAAATTATAACTTAAAAAAAATACTCATTATACTTGTACCTATACGTGAAAGCATAACATTTTAAAATTTTATAATAATTAAAAAATATTAATTTTTATATTTAAAAAAATCTATAATAATTTTAATAAATTAATAAACATTTTAAAAAATTTCCATAAAAACTTTCATAGATTTTTTAAAAATTTTCATAAATATTTTAATATTTTCATAAAAATTATAAAAATTTTAACCTGTAAAATAATTAACATGAAAATTTTAACAAAAATATCTTAGAAATATAAAAAATTTCTAAAAAGATTATGAAAATTATTTCCGTATTTTTTTAAAAAGCAAATATATTTTCTATGGTACAGAAAAAACAATACCGAAAAAATTATAAATATTTTCATCCATGATCATAAGTTCATTACTATTCATAATTTCTCACTACTCATAATTTTTCATTGTTTGTGCACATTAAAAACATTTCATCAGCAGATAGATCAATGACGAAGCCACTATTTTCTCGCACATCGAATCCAAATTGGAATCCCTGTCCCTGCAACCCCAATATCAAAAAAGGAAAAAACCAATGAAAAATCTTACAAAAATAATTCAATTTACACCAATTTTGACTTGGACAGCCCAACGGCAATGCTCCTGTTTTCTCTCTCTACAAAACCCAAGTTCGAATCCTTGGAACCCCAATAACAATAAAAAATAAAAATAAAAAATACGAGTCCAAATTAAATAATTAAATTTACAACATTCCTTTTCCATTTTACCCTTTATGATGAATTTATAATGACTAAAACCTGCTACAATTTGACAATATATATATATATAAGGTAGGAATAAACATACAAAATAAAAGATATCTTACTATCGCGTTAATTCAATATTCTACATGAGTTAGTGGCATTTCCTTTAAAAGAAAGCTGCATTTGCATCCGCAAAAGAAATTACTCGGACAAATCATCTTCAGCACCACTATAGTCATCAATGTCCTGGTGGCGTGACAACTTCTGTGGTCTTTCCAGGCCATCTTCAACATCGGACCCTCTCTTTAAATTTGAAAAACTTCCCCCCGGATTTGAATAGACCTAAAACCAACAAGTCAATGATAAGCATATATCTGTACTAGAAATTTAATCACCACCCAATAGCTCCAGAGAAATACCCCTTCATCCTGCAATTCAACTACAGAAACAGTAGACCTTCGCCTTACAGTCACCCTAGAAGGTATGGGAAAATGTTCAAACTCATCACCGGCTCTTCCTTCTTTAGCCCTCTTTTTTCTCAAGACAAGTTTTGTGGGAAGAGGCTGCATTATGATGGAAAAGTGTATAAACCCACTGACTAGTAATGAAAAACAAAAACAAAAACAAAATATATATATGAATCCTAGTTCAAGTTGATACCAAGTAGCGTGCTTCTGTTTCATCAAAGGAAACAAGGTATGTTGTCGGGTCATCTGCATCATCACCTCGTACCTGGTGAATAAAATGGAAAAAAGAAGAAGAAGAGAGATTGAATAAATAATAAGAAAGCTGAAAAACTAATTAACTTATAAAGAGCTTCGTGCCTGACACATACATCCCAATGGTATTCGCGAATCCAAGAATATGTAACATCCTCATGTTCATCATAAATATCCTTTGCCAGCTGCCACAATAAATAGTAGATAAAAATAAGCATAAAATAAAGTTGTCTAATAAGTAGCTTACATGATGAAATATGAGCTATTAATGTGCTTAAGATCTTTGGATTGATCAATGTCATAAATGTATAGAACACAACGCATATCTACCTCATCTGGAGAAGGAACCATGTATGCCAAAAATTTCTCTGTGTTAGCAAGATCCGAGCCTGTTGCCTTATAACTTTTTATAATAGCCTGTAATCAATTCAGAGAATTAATGAACATAGAGAATTATTGTTTAATAATATGATAGTGAAAGGAAAAAATTCTCATATTATTCTAGATACATTACTGTCATAATTGATGAAGAACTATACCACTCTAGTAATAATTCTTTTACTTACCATACTTGATTTCATTTGTAATTCTACCCAATGAAAAATATAAATCCAAAAGAATAAAAAGGAATAGTAGTGAGCATGTAACTAGAGTGAGGTTTGGGTGGGTGTCAGTTGAGTTTTATTTATGACAAAAACACATACCCAAAAGTGGGATAATATCATGCATTATAAACAAATAACTTACTTGAGATTCATGAGCATCGCGAACAGAATGATCCAATTTGCTGTAGATCTCTGACTCAGCAGTAGGAGCGTTATCAAAAGCCACAACAACGAATTGATCATCATCCCTGTTACAAAAGCAGCATAGGCAACAGCTCAAAGTTTGTGAAAATTTGTTAAATTTCACTATAATCACTAATGAGAGGAAGGTGAAAGCTAACAGCTATCAGTCTAATTTTGGGAATCAAAAGCAAGCCTTGCATGATACTTGTATAAGTAGAGGACCGCTTGTCAATGTATCTTAAGTATTTATGTAGAGATGTGTATCATGTAACACATGCTTTTGATTCCCAATCTTGGACCATATTGTAATAACAAGCCGGATACAACCAGCTCTGCCTAAACCTGAATCATTAGTTTCCCCCTTCTTGATGGACCATATTAGCAATTGAACACATTAATACTACAAAAGCAATTCTGCAATAGAATCTACGTTGTTTCACCTCATATGACATTCATGATGATGAAAATAAGTGAAGATACATATATAGAAACACGAAATAATTATAAAGCTCTTCCTTGATTTGTTGCTTCTAATGTTCACAAGTTTCATGCATGGGAGAGTACATGTAATCAAGTTCTTCTACTAATATCATGAAAATTGTGTCAAATAGTTCCATACCGATCAAAATCAGGCAACAAAGGCAGAACCTCCACAGGATACAAACTTTTATTGGCGGCATGAACAGGATTTGACTTGCATGCTTCAAATGATGCTTCAATTTCCTTAATCTGTCTATCCCTGAAATAATATTGATGTAAGAATTTCGGCACAAGCTGCTTTCTAGTGTTTCCAGTTCACAATGAAGTCAAGCAAACCTGTCATTGAGGCCATCCAAAATGTTGCGACCTCCCCTCGTCTCTCGCAAGTCTTTGGCTTGTTTTTCAGTCAAAGACTGCATGTACCAATACAGTTAGTGCTTTACAATATCTTCAAGAAAGATATTCATCAAACAATGGTGCATTGATCTCTTACCTGCTTTGTTGAATCCATGCTAAGAGGAGATATATACTGCGTTTTAACCAGCCATGCAACTCCTTTATCAGTAGGTCGCTCTTTTCTTTTAATGCCATCTTTTTTTACAGGGGTTACTGCTTCATCATCACGCAATAATTCCTCATCTTCTGGAGCAAGGGGTGGTCTAACACTTGGAGGACTAATTAAGCCAGTAGAAAACACATTATTCCAAATTGTCATCTTACAAAAAACTGCTGACATCTTCAAAAATAGTTAAGAGTTGTTGAGAAATGATACTTGTATATACTGAGGTCAAGTAAGTCAAGAGGAATCCCAAGATCTGGCTCAACAAAAAGTTTGGGTTTGTAAGTTTTCTCCAGTGATGTGATTGTGTATTTTGAATATCTGCAAAAATAAAAAATTAAAAAATTAAAATAAAATTTACCACCATAAGCAAAACAAATAGAATTAGATCATCAAACATTATTATAAGATAACAAATAATATAATAACACTCCATGACCCAGTTAGCTTCAAACCATCAAGTTTTACAAATCCATTAGTTGCAAATTATTGGATGTCAAAATGAATTCCACAAAACCAGCTTCGACAGTGGTCAACTCAAATGCTGAGTCTTATGGCTAGCCTTTTGCAGTGTTAAACGTTCTAAAACATTAACAGAATACGGCAAGGCGGCCACAACATTTTTGTCAGTGTTCTGAGTTTATAATAAAGCTCTTGAAAATCTGAAAGTAACTCCTAAGCCATAAAATTCAAGCTCCATCTATATTTGCTTCCCCATCAAACATATCAGGATTTTTCATCAAAACTGTTCCATGGATCTGCTTGCTTTGATTCATATTATCTACCTTGTTCATCTAGAACTTCCTGTTGCTTTATGATTAAAACTTTTTAAAGGATTATATCAAGATTCAGCCTGTTTCTAGTATTCCATAAATGCAGTTATACATATGCTGCCTGCTTCACCAAATTAACACAGCATATTCTATTCTCCCTATAACCCATTAGATAGTTGAGATCAGACTCATAGATTAGAACAGTTCCCTATCTCCCTTCCTTCTCCTTAGCTTCTCCACTATCAACATCAGCACGCAAAATGTTTCCTCACTCTCTAAAAGAAAAACAATACCAGTTGGTTCAGAAAATACTCACACTGTAACAGGAGCATATCTTATCTAGAGAACCAACACTAAGGATACATCATCACTCTTATTTCCTCTTTTAACTCCTTGTAAACAGCAAGAATACCTTCATGTTCCAGTCTAGTCCACCATACTCTGTTTGACTGTTGACAAGTTTACCTGAAGTCTAGCAACTTTACATTTATTTTAAACCGTTTATTTTAAAAATCTTAAAGAGCTACTAGTATAACCACCAGAGGAGTAGGAGTATGTTATACCCCATTGCCAATTACTCATTTACTAATTCTTACATTCTCAACAAGGTTGCAATAACAAATACATATTAAAAGTTTGCAGGCATGCCCATATGCAAGAATTTTATATAGCACAATTACTCATTTACTAATTCTTACATTCTCAACAAGGTTGCAATAACAAATACATATTAAAAGTTTGCAGGCATGCCCATATGCAAGAATTATATATAGCACAATTACTCATTTACTAATTCTTACATTCTCAACAAGGTTGCAATAACAAATACATATTAAAAGTTTGCAGGCATGCCCATATGCAAGAATTATATATAGCATTGAACAATAAAAACAGAAGACATACTGATCTTTTTCTCTCTTCAATGACATGAGCTTTGGTTGTGCACTTGGGTCTGGAAGTTCATTCCGGAATCTTTATGGAGATCATAAGTTAAGAAGTATTAGCACTGGAAGTAAATAATGTAACTAAGCTGCACCACAAAAATAAAAGTTTTCTAATAGATCTGAAGTCATATAATGCTAGTTTATATATCCCAAAAACAATATGAACATTTCTAACCAGTACCATCTGCTAAACATTCTGTTAGAAAACTGAACGCTAACATTTGTAACAATAATTCCGATATAGACTTCCGATTTGAAAAGTCAGTTTCTTGAATAAAAATAAAAATAAAAAATAAAAACATTGAATCCTTTAAATTGCAATGGAAAGGAGAAAATTTGTGCTCTGAACAAGAGGAGGTCAGAGTATCTAATATTAAAAGCAAACAAAGGTGACAGTATCGAGATACTCACTTTAATTTGCATAAAAACGTTGTTGGCTTCTTGAGCCTATTCTCAATTCTCTCACCGCTCAAGAATGGAGTAGCCCTCCTCTCACCCATACGTGACCCTGCAATCGAACCATGCGCCTTTGCCGGAGGTAACATCTGGGTTTTTTGCAAAACCGAATTCTGTGATTCCTTCAATTGTTGCTTATGCTTCTCTTCTTGTTTTTGCTTCTCAAACTCCCTCTTTTTCCTCAGCCTCCTCTCTTCTTCCGTCTCAACTCTCCCTGGAGGACCATTTGATTTCTTCACCGGCACTTGAGGAACTGGGAACTTCTGCTGTTTAGGAGGAACCCCATGATTTGAATGTCCATGTTCACGCTTCCCAGACGACACAACCTCCTTGGGAGGAAATCTATCCCGCTCATTCAATCCCCTATCTGGACCACTCTCCTTACTCCTACTTGCCGGAGGACCAGAAGGAGGTGGTGGCGGTGAACTCGGCGGAGGCGGCGGGATCGACGAACTCGGGGGCGGAGATGAAGGGGGCGGTGGAGGCTGCTGGAGTGGCTGCATTGGCTGGTGATTGCTGTACTGAGAGTACTGTGAGGATGGATAGTACATAGGAGGTTGCGGTGGCTGTAAGCTCGCTGAGTTTTGCTGCATTGAGGGTGCAGGAGGTGGCGGTGGCGGAGGCTGTGGGAACGAAGACTCCGGCGGCGGCGGCGGTGGTGGCGGATAAGAGTATTGCTGGTGGGGGGGCGGGGGAGGAGGTTGTTGACTTCTGGGAGGTCCATAATGTCGCGATGAAGATGACCCTCCGAAGCCACTGTGCTGATAAGTCGAATTTGGATGCACTTGACTGTAAGGAGCTGAAACCACAGACCCATCGCCTCCTCCTCCGCCACTACCGCTACCACTGTACCCCCAATTTTGATTATATTGATTCCCTCGCTGCTGTGATTGAGGAGGCGGAGGCGGAGCTGGAGCTGGAGCTGGTGCTGAAGCTTGAGCTGGAGCTGGTAGAGGCTTCTGATTCGACGGCCCAAATGACGATTGCGGAGGGAAAGGCCTGTATGAGGCCATGGCTGATTTTCAAACTATTCAATCTTTCTAATCCCAAACAGTAACACCACCAAATTCCAATTGCCAACCTCCCAAAACCTTCTTAACTGCTCCCGATGTAGAGACTTGAAACCAATTAAAATTACGCCTAATCTTAAATAAAAAACAACAAACCCTAGGAGAGAGAAAACCGGTTCTCAAACCCAGCCAAATAAGCAAAAACCCTAGAGGGCGAAGAAAGAAATAAAAAGCGAATGGCAGCTCTATTCCCGCGATATCAAACAGATCAAAANCCGCGATATCAAAAAAAAAAAAAAAAAAAAAAAAAACCACAAAAAAGAGAATGAAATTCAGAGGCTCGTCTACTCAATTAACCATAAACAGAAAGGGAAAAAAAAAGCAATTGATATTTGATTATAATATCGGGAATTAAGAAAACAAAATTGAAGAAGAAAGAAAACCTCAGATAAAAAAGAAAAAATAAAAAAGGTGGTTGGAGGGGGTATATTTATTAATAGCACAGAGAGGGAAAGAGAGAGTAGCCGGCGGAGGAGGGAGGGGTGGTCGGAGAGCGATGAAGAAGACGGGTGGGTTTTATCATTTGGGATTAAATACGGCGAGACCACACGGCCCTTCTGTGAGTTTTGAATCCCACGTCACTATTATTAGCTTTCTCTTTTCCTAGTTCCAGTTAAAAGAATCTCTGAATCTGTCCTACAAAACCCCCTTAGTTCTACAATGTCCTTGCAAAAATCAATACAAATTTTTTTTTTTTTTTTATGGAACAAAAATATATTATATATCAATTCTAATCGTTGTGATACTCGTGTTGCAGTCTGTTCTATTTTCAAAAAAGAAGCAAGTTTTGCATTTTATCATATAAGATCTATTACTAAATTTGGGCTGGTGAAATTTTTTTAATTTTTTTTTACTCCTACTTATCCAAAGGATTTCAACCCAAAATCAGATATACACAAATTTTGCTTTGCTTTGCCTTATTTACACATCTATGTTCCCCATGTAATTTACAAATCAATACAGAACGTCTGGTAAATATCAATGCAGAATGTCCGAGACTTGAAAAACATTGTGTAAATTCTTTTTTTGAAGGGGAAAAAAACAATTAAAATGGTTAAGATATTTTCACGTAGAATAGCATTTGCAATCCTTGCTTGAAAAAAAAATAAAAAAAAATAGCATTTGCTAGTTGCAACGACCAATGATACGAGGGCATTACTCAACAAAAAAGAAAAAGAAAAAAAAGAAACATTTGGACAGATGCACACATGGATAGGAAGTTTATGAGAAATGTCAATATTAAAAAAAAAATAAAAACTGAAAAATATCCAGTCGTCAATTTTCATAAAGAAAAATTAAAAATACATTCATAATTAATTAATGCTTTAACCTACCTGATTTTTATAACTTTAATGTTTAAGGTGTTTTGTTTATGTGCAGTGACCAAAAATAACCATTATCATTGTAAATAATTTTATTTTTGTACTCTGTTTAGAAAAAATAAATTATGTTTTAAAATCTTCTTTTTAATTATGTTTGTATTTCAACATCATTTTATTTATTTAGAGCTTTATTATTAAAATATTTTGGATGTAAGAAAAAACAATTGCATTGCATTTTCAATATTGACAAAAATAATTTGTATTTTTTTGGTTAAAATCATTGCTAAAAACTAAAAAGTCATATATATTAGTTCTATGCTTTCAATATCTATATTTTAAAATTTACTACAATGAAAAAAATAAAAAGAATGAAAAAAAAACAAAAAAAAAAACACAGTCTAAACAGTGTTAGTTCTAGGTTGAAGATGATGTACTCCGTCCAACAGACAGGATATACATGAGGGATATATAAAATGGGGTAGGATACTCAACTGAAACAAATAAAGTGTTGACCCCGCCACAAAGTGGAGAGCCGTCCAATTGAGTCGAGGTACTATGCAAAGATAAATGTTTTTTCTGCTTATGACTCCCCTAGATTGAGCGGGGCCTACTACTTTGTGGCAGAATCAACACTTTATGTGTTGCTAATATATTTAGTTGGGGTAGTATGTTATTTTATTATTATTCAACATCATCTTTTATTTTATTATGATCCTACCTTTATTGGGCGGGGACCTCTACTTTGTGGTGACATCGATATTTTATTTGTTTAAGTTAAACTACCCTATTTTATATACCCCACATGTATGTCTCATCTGTTGGACGGGATATATCGTCTTCAACTTTGGGCTAGTTGATAACAATGGAATGAACTCTCTCAAACCATTATTAACACCACACAAAATATTTAAATATTTTTCTGATCAATATCTACAAAATTCATGTGCATTTATCTCTCAAACTATTATTATCACCATACAAAACACCTAAATATTTTTCCAGTCAATATCTACAAAATCCATGTGCATTTATCTCTCAAACCATTATTATTACTACACAAAACACTCAAATGTAATTTTCAGTCAATATCTACAAAATCTATGTGCATTTGTCTTTCAAACCATTATTACTACCACATAAAATACCAAAATGTAATTTTTGGTCAATAGAGTATTGATAAACAACAAAAATAATGGTTATCCTTAGTCAAAAGTATAAAAACAGAACACTTTAAACATTGAAGTTATAAGAATCGAGTAAATAAATGCATAATTGATTGAGATAATATTTAAAAATTAATGATTTATGAGCATTTTTCATTAACTCTTTTGCTAAGCAGGCATCTAAAAAAAAAAACCAATGACTGGCCCACTCTATATTAAAGGATCATACGGAGGGATAAATTGGCTTAACAATCCAAGGATCAATTTCAAAGAGCTCAATCTTGAAGCCCATACGATTAAACCCATTATCAAATTAATTGGCCCAATCCATATTAAAGGAGGTTTTATATTTTCTTTTTCTTCTCATTTATAAGAATACTTAAAAAGGTATAATTTTTCTATAGACCCGAACAGGGGTTTATAACGTCTTCGACTGTGAAGTTTTTTATCTTTTAAATTTTAACCCCAACATGTGAGGAAGCGCCCATCATCTGCAGCTAAAATTTGAAATCTTTGACCACATGAAGATCACGTGACCGAGCAGCAAGTTTACATCCCGGACTGTTAAAGCCCCCATCTGCGCACCGGACCCTTGGTTCCTTCCTTAGCCAACCGAAGCTCCTCCTTCCCCATCATGCTGAATCTCCTCCCTGCTTAGCACAACCTTGCCGAGCCTCGCCCTCGAAGATCGGCTCCTCCCTCCCCAGCCCCGCACAAAGCCTCGCCTCCTTCAGTCGGGGAAGCTCATCCCTCCCCAGCCGCCGGGCACAGCACAGCAAGCTCCTCCTTTCGTTAGTTGGGGAGGCTCCCCAACCACGCACCTCCCCGAGCCTAACTGGAAACTAGGTTTTGAACCACAATTCCAAATTTTGTAAAACTAATAATCAAATTTCTAGTTTTGAAGTCCTCGAATTGTTGGGCATTGTTGTGGGAATTAAGGAAGAATTAATTTGCAATTTTTGTTAGATTGAAGCTGTTTTAGATCATATTTTTTGTAATTTTTGGGTTTAGGTATTCACTGTTTGAGATCATGTTAATTTGCAATTTTTGTTAGATATTCATGTGCTTCATCTTTAGTTGGAGTAGCAGAAACATGGTTATTCTGTATGTATAGATTGTTGAAAAAAAGCAATTTTTGCCTGTCTTTGATGAATTATCTTTAGTTGTAATTTTTCATGTCTTTGATGAATTTTATATATATATATATATATATATATATATATATATATATTACCAAATGCAGGAAAACTCGTAAGCATATTAATATTGTTTTAAATAGCTATTAATTGCTTTTATTACCCATATATAAGGTTTAATTAATAGTCACGACCCAAATAGCATGTCAAAGAATAAACTGGCATAGTTAATAGTCAATTTATAATCCATGCAGTTGATGTTCTTGTGGAAATCATATCATAGTTAATTGTTTACTTTGTTATTTCATGGGTTCTCGTGAGATCTACAATCTTCAATTCTGCAAACCTATGTCATTTGGGAATCTGATATGAGATTTAATGACCATTATAAAAATGATACAGATTGATGCTAATATTGAGATTTATTTTGGCTTGATAATGCTACTATCCCATTTGTTTGATGTAAATGCCAACGTATGTTTATGCTTTGCAGCAATGTTGACATCCAGTGCACATGAAATTTCTTGGCGATTAAAATGTCAATGTGGTGGTAATATGAAATTACACATTTCTAGAAAAAAATCCAAACTGAAAATTTTGAAAATGTAATAATTCTAAGGTAAATATACCAAATTATATTTTATGTTTTGCAGGATAGTGTTTATTATATAAATTATTATTTCATTGACTATAAAAGTGTCTTGCAGGATGGTATTTATTGTAGAATGTTTGTATGGGATAATGAAATAGATTATGGGAATATGGATAAAACATAATCGCTTATTCAAGAAGTGAATAGACTAAATGATAATGTGCAAAAATTGACATCCAAAGTGAATGACCTAATACAACAGCATCAGTGCGTTGTGGAACATCTCATGAGACAGGAAAAATATGACTATGACTGGAAATTTCTAAGTATAATTATTATAGCTATAATATCAATTTGTTATTTTTTGAAAATTATGTAGCATTTGTTTAAATGATATTCATGATCAAGGTGGCATACTTCTTCTTTTGTCTTTTCTTTGTTTTCTAATGCTTTTTTATTACTATTGCATGTTCTCCAATACAGCAATTGTCAATTTGTGAAATTCACCCGAAAGAAGAAAAATTGTGAACTGTAAAAGTCGTTGATGACACTTTTTACCAAAATTAAAAATAATAAAAAAGCACAACATGCTCTTCAGAGAACAATACTTCTTACCAAATCACAATAGCATATACAACGCTTTGGGAAACTCTTTGGTCAATAGTTGCACTTGCACTTTAAACCATCACAAAGTGGAAGAAAAAATGATACTCCAGGAAAGGAAAGGAAACCATCACTTGCACTTTAAACCATCACAGAGATAAAGAGCAAATTGCATTGCTATTGATGACAATAAGAAAATTATCAACTAATATACTTGGGGTTTCATTCTTTGACCATTCAAACATATTTCTTTATTTATTAGTTTTACCAAATTGCGGTTGGGGAGCCTCGAATATTATCCCTTTAACAAAGCACTTTCAAATAGAATATATGTAGGCATTTTATACAGAGCTATTTATTTACAGAAACATATTACTTTTTTTTTCTTTGATAAACAGAAATTGCAAATTACAGAAGCAAAAACAGACTGCAAATTGCAAATTCCCTTTAACATGACCATTCATACTGATTACTTTTTCTTTGACAAACAAAAGCAGATTACAGAAGCATGATCTTAAATAACTTCAATCTAACAAAAATTGCAAATTAATTCTTCTTGTTTAATTCCCACATCAATGCCCAGCAATTTGAGGATTTCAAAACTAAAAATTTGATTATTAGTTTTACAAAATTTGGAATTGTGGTTCAGAACCTGGTTTCCAGTTGGGCTCGGGGAGGTGCGCGATTAGGGAGCCTCCTCGATTGACGGAGGGAGGAGCTTCCCCGATTGACGGAGGCGAGGCTCTGTGCGCGGCTGGGGAGGGAGGAGCCAATCGTCGGGGACGAGGCTTGGCGAGGAGATTTGCATGCTGGGGAGGGAAGAGCCGATAGTCGGCGCCGAGGCTCTGTGCCTGCTGGGGAGGGAAGAGCCGATCTTCGGGGGCAAGGCTCGGCGAGGTTGTGCTGGAGAGGGAGGAGATTCGGCGTGATGGGGAGGGAGGAGCTTCGGCTGGCTGGGGAAGGAACCAAGGGTTTGGTGCGCACATGGGGGCTTCAACAGTCGGGGTGACAAGGATGTAAACTTGCTGCTCAGTCACATGGTCAAAGATTTTAAATTTCAGCTGCAAATGATGGGCGCTTCCTCACGTGTTGGGATCAAAATTTAAAAGACAAAAAACTCCACAATCGGAGACGTTATAAACTCTGACTGTTGAGGTAGAAGAACTCCTTAAAGGTAATATACTAAAGGGATGTTTACTAACACAGTTATTTTTTTGTTTTTGTTTTTTATTAATTTATTTTTAAATTCAAAAATGAAAACACCTCTGGTTAACGTTTTTCATTTTTTTTTTCAAAAGAGTTTTCTAAATTTTTAATAAAAATTGAAAATGTTCTATTTGCATTTTCATTTTTCGTTGTCATTTTTGTTTAACTGATATCTAATCATTTTGAACGTTTAAACTTTGGTTGAGAGATCCATTAACCATTATGGGTATTATTGTAAAAAACTTTTGAATGAAATTGAATATATTTGTTTATTAATTTATCTGTAAAACTTTCATTTTTTACCAATTTTAAGTTTTCGACTATGTATATTTTAGCAGTGTGTGTTGAATTTTAGTTGAAATTACATCGAATTGACAATGATAATTTGTTTTCCACGTCGAGACGAAGAGAACGCCAACGATCAAGTAAAAAACGAAGCCACAAAGTAAAAATTCCAACAAATCTGCTAACCGAGTTACATAACCCAGTTACTAGCCAACTAGGTCAACCTGCGACCCAGCTAAATATTGAATAAGATAAAAAATGTGCATGTAATCCTGTATAGCACGCTAATATCAACATAACATTGGCATATTCTTTTTCCCAAAAAAATAATAATTTTTTTTATACATTTCTCTGGTTTTAATTTTATATATAAATTTAAAAAATATATATAACTATATATATATATACACTCAATTCCAATTTTTATATAAAAATTAAAATGAAATATTTTTTTTAAGAAGGTTAACAAATAAGTTTTTGTTTAAAAAAGAAAAAAAGAAAAATCCAAAAACCAAAATATAAAAATAAATAACTAAAAGACACCTAAGATGTGTGATTACAGAATTTTAATTAGGTTTTTAAAGCCTAAATTATTTTTTCTCTTATTCTCGTTTGATAAGAGGACTATTATTGGACATTGGAAACTTAAAATCGTTTCGAAGAAAGTATGAATACGAAATGCATGGCCAATCATATCAAATAGGGCTGTTTTGATAAATGTCCACCATAATTGAGACCGAATGAAGACATTTGTCCATCATTTTCAAACTTTATATTTCCTATCATATTTACTCTTCATTTATTGTGTCTTTTCCAAAAAGCAGGTCTTCTAGGCTCAGCTGTGACAAAATTGTAGTAGGATCGACCCACAGTTGCCGAAGAAGACATACCCACAAAACAGACCCACTGGTACTGCAAAAATGCAGAGATTGAGAGGCAGAGGAGTGGGCATCTGCTTCCTCTCAATTTTGTTGTTGTTGTTGTTATTCTAGTTCAATTGTTCAAGCAGAGAGTTTTTTTGTTTTATTTTAAAAATAGTGGAGAAATGTTTTCATTCGTGCGATGAGAATTTATCAAAATAACCTAATCAAATATCACAAATCTGAAGATGCAGCCTAAGTAATTTATCTTGGTTTAATTTACATTCTTTTTTTTTTTGATGAATTGGTTTAATTTACATTCATGTACTATATGTGTACCATTTCCTGGACAATCTCTCTCTTCTTCCAGCACGCACAAACCATATATAATTTTTGAGTAAAAGAAGGTCAATAAAAATAAAATCTTCCACTGCATACTGATAATGATTCATCAAAAAACATATATATAATATAGCTCTTACATGGAAAATAAACCTTAAACCTAAAGCATCCTAAGCCCATTAAACCCCCACACATATATAAATGGAAGGCCAGGCGTTTCAACATTTTTGGGCCTCTTGCACTCCTTTTCTTGCTAGTTGCGGCGGCATGTTGTCTCAGATGGCCCGGCTTGCCGCAGCATCTAATCATATAATACAATTTTATATTACACATCGTAAATTGAAAAGCTCATAAGCTGATGGAATGTATGTGTGCATGCACGCATCGTTAACACATTATAATATATCTATGAGACCGTCTATGATGTGAATATTCACACCATTTTAAAATGAAAATTGTCATTAAAATTTTATTACCAGCCGTTTTCATTGATTAATATATTAGCGACGACGAACTTGTTGCAGGTAATAAAATTTTAGTAAAATTATGCATTTTAAAATGATATTGATATTTGTGTCATAGAAATTATATATATATATATATATATGTATGTTTGTATTTATATATGTATGTAAAAGGGAGATTAGCACCTGAAAGTAAGCTTCAATCTTCCTCTTAAGTGCAGCATATTCTTTCTTCAGCTGTTGGAAGGTCCTCATACATCTGCAATTCTCATCATCATGCATTCAAACCATGTCATCTTAATTACTCAAATTAAAGCATGCAATATATATAAAAATGAAATGGGTTCATGTACGTATGCATAATATACCAACTGCATTTATTTACTATACACATCAGAGGAAAATTAGTGTAATTGAATTGGATCGGTTATGGAAAATTAAAAACTGAAGGTCGGTTCGGTTCGGTTTGGTTATGGGTGTTAAAAACCGACCAAAACCGATCCAATCCGAACTGACCACTTTTTTTTTTTTTTACAAAACATATGAAAATTAGTTTAATATTATTAGTATGTAGGCTTTGTTATATTAGCTTAAATTTAGAGTTGGATTACTCGATTATTGTATTAGTGTAGTAATTTTGTTTTAGTTTAATATGTTTATTTGTCATGTTATTTTTTTAATCATTTATGTGTTAGGTTTTGAAAAAAATATATAATTTTTTATGGATTACTTAGTGGGTAATTTATGTGTTAGGTTTTGAAAAAAAACATAATTTTTTAAACAAAATTTAAGTACAACAAATTTTTGGTACAAAAAATAGCTCAAATGTTAAATATTTAAAATAAAAAAAGCTCAAAAATTAAATTTTGAAAAGTCTAAAAAAATTAAATAAAAATTTAAGCGAAACCGATCAACCAAACCGATTCAATCCAATTACTAATTGGATTGGATTAGATTTAATGTATAGATCGGATCGGATCGGATTGAAAAACAAAAAACCGATCACTAATTGGATCGATTGGTTATTTCCAAAATATATGAGATCGTAACCGATGCACACCCCTCCTGTATACACACACATATGATAATGATGAGAGAGAGATTCAGTTGGTCACCCTTCTCCATTTGCAGTCCGACAGTAATCCCTAAATTGAGTGCACTCAGCTTTCACCTTTTTGGCTCCAATGCTGCAGCCCAATAAAAAGAGAAAGCTATTAGATTTAAAGCCTTGCTGTTTTAAAAGCCAACACAGAATATACTTTACGATTCCTTTCAGCTTTTAGTAAATCACTCTTCAATTTACAAACATTAAATTTTAATTAAACATATATAAATTTAATTAAGAGAAAAAACAAATTAAAAAAAAGTCATTAGTTTATTAATTACCTTGAGCTACTCCCTTTCAACTGATGCATATAGCTGTCCAGCTTATGAAAATCAAGAGGAGTCTTCTCCCTGCATGCATAATTGTATATGTATACCAACAAATATAATTTAGTATATAGTAATTTAATTGTAGGAATTATGTAATTTGAAAAATTCATAGATAATACTCACAGTGCCTGATCTATGTTATGGATTAATCTAGATGAATCCCGGTAGTACAATGTAGCCACTTCCTCTACAAAATTTGGGTTTGCATCATCCTGGAGCTCCTCCAGCTGAACAAATTGTTCGTCGAGGAATCCCTGAAACGGCATCGTATATATATGATTAACTTCTTCATCGCAACTATGCACAAAATATGTATAGAAGAAGAAGTTTGGGATATAGTTAAACCAAAAAACTCAAAGATTATATAAGAAGAAAAAGTTTGAGATATAGCTGGAGCAGTTATATAATGGTGAATTTGAAGATTAACATTTGAGATTTTGAGGCTAAAGAAGAGAAAGAGAGATGGAAGAACCTGATCAAAGAGGGACTGCCTCATGACAACAATTTGCCTACGCAGCTGATTTTTCTCCATTTAATTTTGAAAGGGAATTTGGGAAAATTAGAAATAGCTAGCAGAGAGAGAAACAGAGAAGGTATGCTTTGAAGGGGTTTGTGACAATGCAAAATGGCAAGGCCCTGGTTGGCTTTATATAGTGGAGAGAGAGAAAGAGGGAAGGAGGAGAAAATGTTGAATGATGTATGCGGACAAGTTACTATAAAAGTGAGATATTTTTTTTTTTAGTTTATTATTTGTCAGTGATAATTAGTGAAATCTGAAATGATAATTACTAATTAAATGTATTTAATTGTATACTAATTTGTTATACTAAAAATTGAATTAAAAACAATTATTTTGAGTTAATTAATTAAATTGTCGAATAATATATAATATCAGTAACATAGATCATTAATAATGATAAATAATATTTTTTTAAACATATAATTTATAGGTTCTCGAGTAATGGAGACGGAAAACTTAGACAAATTTGATTCTTTCTCTTAATTATTTAATTTAATTGAAATTGTATGTCAACCATATTGGGGATTATTTATACTCCTAAACTTTATGCATGCAGATTCTAGATGTATAATTTGTTTTCCCTATTAAGATATACCCATTTTTTTGTAACATGAATTATAGCGTTTGATGTACT
>QANX01001848.1:0-24265 GCA_003254975.1 Ochetophila trinervis | reverse complement strand
CTATAAAATGTATTTAATTTATTTTTTTTTTTCTTTGGCATTTGAGTTGAAAGAGAAAACTGATATTTGGGTTAAAACTCGGAAGAATATTTTTATAATCTCAAAAAGGCACGTGAATTAGATTAAGACCGATTAAGGAAAAACTTGTGTGCAATTGGAAACATGAAAACTAGTTTGCTTACATATCTTTCTTGGAATTTGCGATTGGTCAAATTTAATGTCAAATTAAAGCACATGGCCACAATGGTGACCAATAATATTGTATATAACACAGCCATAACACATCCAAATATATTGTGTGTGTTTGTGTGTATATTTATATATCTTCCACGAGATTGGCGAGTTTAGTCTATAAGTCAATCCATTTTTGTTGTTTCATGATTCTAAACTCCAAAGCGGAGAGCACGCACTATTCTTAATCGAACTTAATTACATGTTAGACCCTCGTTTTCTTGCTTATAAATATGCAATCCAAAAAAACAGTTGTATTGGTGTTAAGCGACCCAATTTTTATTTCTATTTTTCTTTCTAAAGCTCATTTACTAATCTCATGTCTAGCCAATACAGCACTTTGCTAGCACATTCTAACATTGATCACAATGATGGCTTGGAAAAAGCTCCAGTGATTGTAGTCATGGTGCCATTTCCATTGCAAAGCCATCTAAACCAGCTGTTGCAGCTTTCAAAGCTGATTTCTTCTTTCAATAACATTCCAGTTCATTATGTTGGTTCTGCCTTCTACAATTCCCAGGTGAGATCTCGTGCTCGTGAAAGTGATGATGCAGAGTTTGCAAATATCCAATTCCATGACTTCCCAACTCCTCCTTTGGTCTCCGAACACTCCTCCTCTGGTTTTCTCTTCCCTTCCTTTCATGCCGCCAAACACCTCCGCGAACCAGTCTCTGCTCTTCTTCACCAGCTCTCCTCAAAAGCCAAAAGACTTGTCATTATCAATGACCCTTTAACGGCTTCAGCAGTTCAGGATGCTCAAGCTCTATCCAATGCGGAATCCTACGTCTTCTACTGCGTCTCTGCTTTTGCCATTTTCTCTCACACTTGGGAGGGCATGGGAAAACCTTTTCAAGTTGAACCTGAAATAGTCCCCAGTGAGCTTCCATGTCTTAAAGACTGCTTTACCCCTGAGGTTTTAAGATTGATCGAGGAGCAATTTCAATTTTTGAGATCTAAAGCTGGAGAGCTGTACAATACAACCAGATCCATAGAAGCCACTCATATCGACCTTTTGAGGAAATTAGGCACAATGAATGGCAATGGAAATATTTGGGCAATGGGGCCTTTATTGCCATCGTCCAAGAACACTTCAGGAGACCAATGTTTGGAGTGGTTAGATAAACAAGCACCAAACTCTGTTCTGTACGTTTCTTTTGGAACCACAACTTCCATGGATGATGAACAGATTGAAGAACTGACTCTTGGGCTGGAGCAGAGCGGGACAAAGTTCATTTGGGTATTGAGAGATGCAGATAAAGGAAATGCTTCTGCAAAAGGTATTATAAAAGCTCAACTTCCAAAAGGGTTCGAGGAGAGAGTGAAAGAAATGGGAATGGTGGTGAGAGATTGGGCAAACCAAATTGAAATTTTGGGGCACGCATCCACAGGAGGGTTCATGAGTCACTGTGGATGGAACTCTGTCATGGAGAGCATTAGCAAAGGAGTGCCAATTGCAGCTTGGCCAATGCATTCGGATCAGCCAAGGAATGCAATTCTATTAACTCAGCTGCTTAAAGTTGGTGTGCTCGTGAGGGAATGGGCTAACAGAGACCAAATAGTGAGATCAACGGCGATTAGCAAAGCTGTGCACAAATTAATGGCAACAGATGAAGGAAACGAGATGAGGAAAAGGGCTCGAGATTTGGGTGACGCAGTTCAAACTTCTACTGAGGAAGGTGGTGATTCTCGGATGGAATGGGATTCCTTCATCACTCATATATTACAAGATAGATCCATTTCCGACCACTTGATGAAATAATTATGTTTTCTGTTCTGTTTTTTTTTTTTTTTCCTTTTTTTTTTAAATTTTGTTATCCCTTTTAAATCTGTTCTGTTGTTGTTTTTGTTTTTCCTAATAAAAAAATTGGAGGATAAAATTTAATTTGCCTTGGATCCATTCTCATCATCGACCACTCAAATCAGCCTAGTTTTACCGTTGTAAGTGATCGACCTACTTTTACTGGTAGTTTTTTTGGTGTGATTGATTGTCTTATTCACCTACCGGCCATATTCCAATTTTTTTGTTTTTGACTGAGTGCATGCAGTATTTTGAAATTCAAAAATAAATTATATTCTTTGTTTATCATTTGTTTAATGCATTCTTGTTATCTTCTAATTATCCTCTCTTCAATGTTTACACCTGTTGTTTGTATCCACATTTGTCTTTGTTTGTCCTACACATTTTTTTCATTTTTTATTCTTAAGAATACGCTTGTTTTTCCTCCTCTAACGAGTGTTAAACCATTTTGGTGGTGCGTGAATAAAAGTCGTTATTGTTAATATGTTATGATAGAAAAAAAAAAAAAAAAAAAAAGGTTCTCTTTGTGCATGAGAGATGAAACTACGAGACTAAAGGTCGGAGTCTCGGAGATCAATTGGTATTGTTTATAATTTCACTGAATAATTCTGACAAAAAAATCATTTCGCTGAATAGAAGTCGACCGTTTACCGTATTAATTACTTAGTTGATTTACTTGGTGGGTGAATCAAGTTGGTTGCTTCTTCACCACCTCCCTAGCAACTTTCTGTGCTGTCTGGACCTTCCTATGGCCTCGAACAAATTCAAAAGCACAAATAAGTCCATCAGTCCAAAGATCACTCCCCAGAGTGACATCTCTACAATAGTTGTTCTTATGATTCACTTGCTTCTTCATTTTTATTTTTTTTTGGTAGCGGAATCGCTGTTCACATCATGCGCACACCATTCATCTATGCATAGCAAGTTAAGAAAACATCTTATCAAATCCTCATCATTCACTTTGCAAAAATAATAATAATAATAGCTCAAAATACTTCTAAACGAATCAGCAAGGCAACATCCAATTTTACACATATACCAACAGAAGTTTCGTCAACTGGATAATTATTAAGAATGGTTTCGAATTTCCATCTGCATATGAATTGACCCGAAAATGATTTGCACCACTAAGTAATTTGGGCATTTTACATATTTCAAAACCAATCTGAAACGAGCTAATTTTAACGTGATAAATCATATAAACCATACTGGGGCATGTCACATTAATGTTTTTAATCTTGAAGTGGTATAAACCAAAATGATCACAAAAATTAGGATAGTGCAGAAATAAATTTACATGAACAGAATAGGAACAAGAAAAACTAAAATCTTTTCTCATTCTGTTTGGTTACTCAGAACATATAGCAGGAGAAAAGCTTAAATTCATTTTCAATCAGTTCAAAGACGAAATCAAGAAAATGCCCTCTACTCAACACAACCATAAAGTAGGAAAGCTTTCCTCATGAACAAAAACAAAAAACAAAAAAACAAAGAAATGGGCATTGGAGAAAACTGAAAAGGGTATGGTCCAGAAAAAGCTTACCAGAGAAAAACTTAGAAATTATTGGAAAAAGGGTAATAATGATATCTTTGTTGGCCCATTTTACCGAACAGTTGGAGGGAGAGATGGCGGCAGAGGACGCGGTATGTAGAGGCTAAGAAGGGGTTAGAGGAGGATGGCTAACATGCGCACGTGGTGGTGTGTTGCAAAGAGGGTTTGCAACATTTTTTTATGTTTTAGTCACTAAAAAACATGATGAATTTAAAAAAGTTTCATGACTAATTTTATTTTAGTTACATTTTATTTATTGCAAGTAATATTTATTTATAAAAAATATTATTTTTATAATGAATAATATTATTATAACAGTAATATTTAGTTTATAATATATAATATTTAATTTATAATGAATAATATTTATTTATAATAATAATATTATTTATAATGATTATCGAATAATAATTTTTATTTTTTTAAACTCAAATTTCAATACAAAAATTTTGAAAGGAAAAAAATATAAAAATAATTTTCGATTATGAGATTCATCGAAGTGTAGACCGCTGAATATATAAATTCCAATACAGATCCATAAAATGTGGAATTGANGATCAATATTTCTCTCAATACAGAACTAGAAATGAGGATGAGGAAGAGAGTGAAAATTTTCAACCACCAAGAAATTCTATGTGATATTGACTTATATTTAAGTAATCATGTACTTGTATTATTATTTTGATTAATGAATAATTCATTACTTAATTAATAATATTTTTGTTCCTATCAGCGAGTACTATAAATCTCTTAATTATGATAAATATGATTTCCACTCAATATTTTTTCTATTTTTATAGTTAAATTGATAAAATATCTAATAAATAAGCATATCCTAAAGTTACATAAAAAATTTCTATATTTTTCTATAAATTTCTGTCATTTTTTTCTTTTTTTTTATCGATATCGATATTTTGTCGATATTTCCATCGATATTTCCGTATTTTGAACCTTCGATATTTCCGTCGATACCGATATTTTCATCCGGTATAGTTCATGTATCTCATATGTAATTTTTTCTTATATTTGGTATTAAATATATTTTATTATTTTTTAAAATTTAATTGGTTTAGACAGAAATTGTTACAATTAATTTGAATATTTAATATTTTAAATTTGTAAAAAAACTATTTTTTAGTCTAATTGAGTTAATTTTAAAAAATTCTCTTAAATGCATTTTACTGAAATTTTTTCAAAAAAATTCATTTATATTTTTTTCATGTAAAATTTTTATTTCATGCTAAATTTCTAATTATAAGTTTTTTAACCATGAATTTTTTCATCCTGTGTGTATATATTGTTGTGGGGTATTTTTTTTACAAGAGCCATTAATCAAAATAAAGTCTAGAAGTGAATAATTATGAAGCAAAGCTACAAGTCCAATGCTACATGTCACAAGATCAAAGAAAAAAGACTAAATTCTAGAATCTCCACAATCCATCTTGATATATATATACACAAACATAACATCCAAGGATGGATCATCTATAATCAGAAAATGACTTAGCCACCATTCTCTCTTCCTCTCTCCCTCTCATGATCTTTTTTTAGATTATTTTCTTTCTTTCTATTTTCACAATTTGACGTTGACATTGGAAAAAGTGCGCTGGCCACTTTGCCGCTGGCCACTCTGCCCGTGCCTCTCTAACTGGTTGCTTATGTTTTCTGTAGATTTGAAATGCTCAATCCGTAAAATAAAGAGCAACCCAAAAAAATTACCACAACATTTTAGCTCCCTATGTGGAAACCGAAATCTTGCCATTTTCGGTTCATTTATCTTGTTTTCCATCTATTCCAATCATCTTTGTCATTTGTGTTCTATTTTGCGTGGCCCCTGCATTCTGTTTTTCATCCTGTTCATGTTTTAGCCTCTGTTAGTCATGGATATTTTGAAAAATGATGGCTTGGGCTGGAACGAAAGTCTTATTAAGGAAATTTGCATAGAAGAGTTAGCTTTTGCTATTATGAGTAATTATTGGCCAGCTATTCCTGATGAGGACATACTATGCTGGAATGGTTCAGATTTGGGGAGTTTCACAATGGAAAACTGCTTTGAGATAAATATAGCTAATGGTTCGGCTGAGCTACCAAGATTTGGAAGGTTCAAATTTATGAAAGATTGAAAGTCTTCCTTTGGAGACTTTGAGTAGGTGCTCTCCCAACTAGGGATATTATCTATAAAGATTGGGAAGAGAGGAGACATTATGTGCTATATGTGGAATGGCCTTAGAATCTACTCTGCATCTTTTCAATGAGTGTCCCGGGCTGAGAGCTCTAGCTTTTGGGAGAGAATGAGGAGGTAAGAAGCCTGAGGAGCTGGTTCTATTGTTGAGCTAGTGGAAGTGTGTTTGAACCGTACGTACCCCTCTGATCTGGGACGGTTTTGAAGAAAAAATGAAGTGCTCGGTCTTCTTGGTGAACCTCCTGTATGTTTTCTGAAGTTATAGAAATGACAAGATCTTTGGAAGTGGTCTCAATTTTGTTAGTTGGATTGAAAAGCTCAACCGAACCACTAAGGATTTTGTCGGGGCCATATCCTATAATTTGACTTTTCCGACTTCAAAAGGGGAAGTTTGGACTTTTTCTCCGGCAGGTTGGTGGAAGATAAATTGTGATATGGCTTTTAAAGATGGTTTTGCAGCCATGGCTATGGTGGCTAGAGATGAAAATGGGTTACTTGATTTTGCAACCACAATGTTGGTGAATGTCTCTTCTGTTTTTGATGCGGAAGTTAAAGTTCTGAACTGGGCAGTCTCAATAGCAATTAGTAAAAATTGAAGAAACATTTGCTTTTCTTCTGATGCTCTTACTGTGGTCCAGGAAGTAACCTCCATTCGGGAGCCATGTGGATGGGACTCTAGAACGGATATTTTGAAATTCAGACAAGCCCTTAAGAGGTATAACTGGTCCATCAATTGAAACGCTAGATCTTCCCATTTGTTTGCTGATGGTATTGCAGAAAAAGCACTTCTTGAGCAATGTAAGTTCTCCTTTTTTTTCTTCGGACTTGGCAGCTTTACCCCTGATCTTTTTGATGTTCTTATTGCTGACATAATCAGTGAAGAACCTTATCTCGAATGGCCCTTTGAGTGGCCTATTTTTTGTGCTTAATAGCAATTTATGTTTTTACTTAAAAACAAAAACAAAAAAGATAAAAGCGCCTGCATCGTAGTTTTAAATAAATTAATATGTGCGTCGAATCGCGAGTGAAGTTTTTAAATGGTCATCATTTCCAAAGCACTTGGAAAAAAAGCCAAAAAAATGTCTGACATAAACTTTATTTTTACTTTTCTGCAAATTAAACATTTTCCAAAAAGTTATTTAAATACTCTCACTAATAATTTTCAAGTTTTAAAAGCGACAGGGCCTCATTTGTTATGTCCTTTTTAATTTTGCCTGAAGAAGCAAGACTTGTTTCCTTGTTAATTGAAAACTCAGACAGTAATCCCATATGCGTTGGAAATTAAAGCACACTTCTTAATTTTTTTCGAGATTTTAAAATTAATCTAACAAAAAAATTAAACAAGATAATATTAAAATTCCAGTATACCTAAAATAAAAAATAAAATAGAGAAAAAATTTAATGTAATTCAGCAATCATTGTGATGTTAATATCCACAGTGTACTTTTAAAAAACAAAGTCTTTCTCACATTTAATATGAAACCCAGGGGCTTTTCCTTCTGTAATCTTGACGCATAACACCGTAGCTGAGAAAACCTTATTATCAATCAATGGCTACTGAATACCAAGAAGAGCAACAGCACCAAATCCAAAACCAAGATGGGCTAACAGCCAGTGAAGCTTCAGTCATCGTGGTCGTGGTTCCCTTCCCTGCACAGAGCCATCTGAACATGCTTCTCCAACTTTCATGTTTCATTTCCTCCCAAAATGTCCCAGTTCACTTCGCTTGCTATGCCACTCACAATTCGCAGGTCAAGAATCGTGCAAAAGACCATCTAGACCCTCTCTTTCTCTCCAAAGTCCAATTCCATGACTTCCCAATTCCACTTCCCCCCAACTCTGGCTCTCCATCAGACACCCCTGTCTTTCTCAAGCCATCTCTTCAAGCCTCTGTGGATCTTCGCCAACCAGTTTCTGCTCTTCTTCGCCAACTCTCTTCCAAAGCCAAGAGACTCGTAATCATCCACGACGCTTTGGTGTGCTGTGCGGTTGAAGATGCTTCTTCTCTGCCAAACGCTGAAGCCTACGCGTTCCAAAACGGATGTGCTTTTACTCTCTTCTCCTTTTCTTGGGAGTACAGAGGAAAACCTCCTCTTGGTGTGCCTGAAGCAGAGTACATCCCAGATCAGCTCCCAACTGTCGAAGCTAGTGTTGACTCCGAGTCCACAGACTTCTTCAAGTACCAATACCGGTTGATGGGTTCCAAAGATGGATATCTATACAACACTTGCAGACTGCTAGATGGTACTTTCCTTGACCTCATTTCCAAAGAAGCCAACAACAAAAATGTTTGGGGAATTGGGCCTTTACATTTGAATGGTACAGTTGAATTTGCATCTGAATCATTTTCTTATATTTATTTTTTGTAACATTCTTTCTCGCATATTGTCTTGTTCATGTATGTGTATCTTTTATGCACAGAGTTGTTGAGTTTTGAATTGAAATTCTTTTAGAGTTTTAGCTCTCTGTCTTTGTTTAGATTTTTACATGTACTTTTGTAGATTCTTACATATACAGCGTAGATGTATTTTGAACTTAAAAATCTCTCGGATTTCAGTTTTGATACTGAATTGAATTATTATTAACCAAAAGTAAGTGTTAGAATACGAATTATTATACTTTTTTTCATTAATTTTCTCTAATAGGTACTACCACCGCTGCTAGTACTGAATCTGAAGGCAGCAAACGCATTTTGAATTGGCTTGACAAACAAGAACCGAACTCTGTATTGTACATCTCATTTGGATCCACAATTTCCATGGCGGATCAAAGGCAGACCGAGGAGTTTGCTTTTGGTTTGGAAGAGAGTGGGACAAAGTTCATCTGGGTGTTTAGAGAAGCTGATAAAGAGGATGCTTTTATAAAGGGTACAGGAGCTGATCTTCCAGAAGGGTTTGAAGAGAGAGTGAAAGGAGTGGGAATTGTGGTCAGAGATTGGGCTCCACAGCTTGAAATTCTGAAACATAGTTCAACAGGAGGATTTATGAGTCACTGTGGGACCAACTCTATTATTGAGAGCCTGAGCATGGGAGTGCCAATAGCTGCATGGCCAATGCATACGGATCAGCCAAGAAACGCTGTGCTGGTAACTGAATTGCTTAAGGTCGGTGTCAATGTTAGGGAATGGGAACGTAAAGATGAATTGGTTAGCTCTTCCATGATTTCCAGTGCCGTTAAGAAACTAATGGCTTATGAGGAAGGAGGTGAGATGAGGAAAAGGGCTCAAAATTTGGGAGCTGCGATTCGAGCTTCTATTGCTGAAGGAGGAGTTTCTCGCATGGAATGGGATTCTTTCGTAGCTCATATTACTCGACCATAAACTCTCTCTTTTTTTCTTTTTTCTGTCTGTTATATATATGAATTCTGAACTATTTCCAACTCTTTTTTTAAGCATTGTATATTTCAACTGGTGTCAAGAAATTGCAATCTGGCTGCAAAAATAAGTCTTAGGGGTAATTGTTAGATATGGCACTTTTGGTGTTTTGGAAACAAAGCTGGAAAGCTGAGAAAGATGCTGATTTGGTGTGCAAACCAGACCAACAAAAGGACCAGTTAGCTTAGTTATGTTTTTGGTTTTATTTAAGTTCAAATGTCATGATTACTTGTGTGTGTTTAGCTCAAGTTTTGCTGCATTCAACAGTCAATTTGTAAGCCAAAATCATGGAACTTTAGGTAGCAAAATTTTTCATTTATTGAAGCATGGCTTAGTTGTAAAATTTGACAGATTAGGTAGAATTAACTATTCAAGTTAGTGCTATATATATATATGTGTGTGTGTGTGTGTGTGTGTGTGTGTGTGTGTGTGTTTGTTAGGTCAATGAAAGAGTGTGGTTTTTGCTGGTTTTATTGCATTTTTCATCTGTTTTCTGGTTTTCCTACAAACATTTATTCTCCATCTCTTAGAGAAAGCTCCTAGTTTTTCTAACATGGTATCATAGCATTAATTGATTTTAGAAAGGCTAGATTCATGCAAAGCAACCAGACCAAATAAGTTTTGAGCTATTTGTTTTTGAGGGAGCAAAAATCAGTTTAAAGCCTACTATTTTCTTTTTGTTTTCCTCTTTGAAAAACCATGGCTTTAACCCATTTTTCAGCCCCCTCTCCACCAGTTTTCACAGATGAAAACTATGCAATGTGGTCTATCAAAATGAAGGCCTATTTGCAAGCTTTTGACCTGTGAGAGGTCACAGAAGGAGGAATGGAACAAGAGCCATTGAGGGCAAATCCCACTGTGGCTCAAATGAAACAACACAATGAGGAGGTTGCCAAAAAGTTCAAGGCATTGGCTGCCATTCATTCCTCTATCTTGGACACTATCTTCACTAGGATAATTGCCTGTTCTATAGCAAAAGAGGCTTGGAATAAGCTCAAAGAAAAGTTCCAAGGAAGTGCAAGAACAAGGCAAAGGCAAGTCTTGAACTTAAGAAGAGAGTTTGAGACATTAAAAATGAAAGAAAGTGAGCTAGTAAAGGAGCTCACAGATAGAGTTCTAAAAGTTGTAAACCAGATTAGAGTGCTTGGAGAGAAGCTGCCAAACAAGAGGGTTATTGAGAAGGTATTGGTGAGCTTACTAGAAAGGTTTGAGGCAAAGATTTCATCTTTGGAGGAATCAAGAGACCTCAATGAGATCTCTCTCTCTCTCGGAGCTCATCAATGCATTACAAGCTACTAAGCAGATGAGGACTTTTAGAGAAGAAGAAACTATGGTGGGTGCTTTGTTTGCAAAGCAAAAGGGAGACCTCGTTGAGAGAATAAAAATGGGCAAGGAGAGATTCAATAAAGAACGAAGGAGATATGACCTTTGTTTTCACTATAAAAAGGAGGGTCATACATCAAAGTATTGTTGGTTTAGGCCAAATGTGCAATGCAAGAGTTGTAAGCAATTTGGAAATGTAGAAAATGTATGCAAAAGGAAAAGAGAGAATGTGCAACAAGCTGATCCAGCTCAAGCAGTTGTAGAAGGCCAGCTGATTACTGAAACTCTATTCGCAGCCACTTGCTTCACAACAGACAGCAGTAAAGGCAGCTGGATATTGGACAGTGGTTGCTCAAACCGCATGTCATTTGAGGAGGATTTGTTCTGCCATTTGGACAAGAGAATAACAACAAGAGTGAAGCTGGGAAATGGAGCATATGTTGAGGCTCTCGGCAAAGGAAATGTCGTTGTTAACACACCAGCAGGTACCAAGCTTATAATTGATGTCCTGTTTGTTCTAGATTTAAGTGTAAATCTATTAAGTGTGGGACAAATGTTAGAGAAAAATTATTCTTTGAATTTCTCTAACAAATCTTGTATCATATATGATTCTCAAGGGTGTGAGATGTTAAAAGTAGCCATGAATGATAAGAATTTTGTGATAAATTTAGAGGAAAGTAACCATGCTGCACTTAGAACCAAAGCTGCTGATGAATCATAGCTTTGGCAAAAACAATATGAAGATTTGAACTACACAGCCTTGCTGAGGATCAATGTGAAAGATCATGATAAATGGGACAATGAGGTGAAGTCAAATGCTCAAGGAGGTGATCATGTTTGCAACTTAAGTCATGAGTTTTCTAGAAAAACTAAATTTGCAAGTACAACAAGTGGAGACAAATCAGAAAGAGTTTCTGACTTTAAAAGGAATGGTGAGATATTGGATGGAAATTGGCTTTCTAAACTTGAGCAGCAACTGGAAGGGAATTTTTTTTCTAAATTTGAAGTTAGTCATTTGATGAAATTATTAAATTCAAAGGCTATTTTAGAGCAAAGACAAAAAAATCAGAGCATGGGTGCAGGAGGAGAAGCTGAGAGAATTCACAAGAAAAACTTTCAGATTGCTTCACCGTATTTATATCAAAGTCCAGGTTGAAACATTGAGAACTCTTCTCAATGTTTACAGCAAAAGTGCTAAGCATGAGTGTTAGATATGGCACTTTTGCTGTTTTGGAAGCAAAGATGGAAAGCTGAGAAGGATACTGATCTGGTGTGCAAACCAAACCAACAAAAGGACCAGTTAGCTTAGTTATGTTTTTGATTTTATTTCAGTCCAAATGTCATGGTTACTTGTGTGTGTTTAGCTTAAGTTATACTGCATTAAACCGTCAATTTGTAAGCCAAAATTATGGTACTTTAGGTAGCAAAATCTATCATTTATTGAAATATGGTTTTGCTGCAAAATTTTACAGATTAAGTAAAATTAACTACTCAAGTTAGTGCTATATATATATATATATATATATGTGTGTGTGTTTGTCAGATCAGTAAAAGAGTGTGGTTTTTGCTGGTTTTATTGCATTTTTCATCTGTTTTCTGCTTTTTTTACAAATATTTATTCTCCATCTTTTAGAAAAAGCTCCTAGTTATTCTAACAGTAATGTATTTCCATTATTGATTTTTATTTTTTCTTTTGCTTCTTTTCCCATCCTTTCTTTGTTGAAAATCATATATATACATACGCATACATAGAGATAGATCGATTTCAACTATTATTTTATTGTAGTCATTCTGTAATTACCATATAGGAGCAGTAAGGAATATAACACCGTGGTCAATGCATAAATAATTTCTCACGCATGAAAAACAATGGGATATAAAATTAAATAAATACTTAATAACTCAATTATTTTATACATGAATAATGTGGAATTAACAGACATCCATATAGTTCAACAACTATTAGCAAAAAGCTAACTGTGGGACTTTTTTTTTTATGGAATTAATGCAAATTTTTTATCAATGACTATTATATATCACCACTCTGTGGCTCATGAGCTGAGGAGTCCAAAGAGTCTGCCGGCAGAGCATTCTGGTGGACAAAAATACTTAGCCAATATTAATTTATGCTTTTATAAGGAAATTGAAGGTTAGGTTAATTTTACATATAGTCTCTATTCTTTGAGATTTATATTAATTTAGTTTTGTTTGTTTTTCTCATTAATCAACATCTTAATTTTTTTTCTCACAGATTTTGCTAGAAGTTTCTGGATGTAACTATTACTAATTTATTTGGCTAAAATTAGAAATTGGATCACTTTTTAACCAATTTAAAAATTAAAGTATCTAAATTGCTATTTTTAAAAGTTAACAGCCTAAATTGCAAAACTCTACAAATTAAGAATATTTAAGGGCAATTAATTCAAAAAATAAATGAACTTGTTTTGTAAGCACTTATGGAAGGAAAGCCTAAATTAACAATGGCTACGTAAGGCCATGAAGACGCCTTAGTTATGGTGAGAATTGTGCCATCTGAACCAGTTCCTTCAACTTTCATATAACGTCCCAGTTCATTATGCTGCTTTTGCCATTCGCAATTCCTTGGTCTATGTCTCTTTCTCCAAAATGACCCCAAACCCTCATCCTTCCTATTCATCCAAGTTAGAGACCCCCTGTATTTGCAATATTTAATAAGGAAAATATTCATTTTTTTCTATCTGGAGGTTGTATTTATCTTTCACAGCTGCTATTCATATTCAATTTAAATTGACATTTTTGCGATTTCTTTGGCATAACAAATATTAAATATATCAATAAATATGCATCAAATAAATAAGAAGTTCAATTTTCATATTTATAATTTTTTGATTAAAAAGTTTTTCGAATTTAATAAAACAAATTGGGATTAGTTTGTTGTTCGAGTCCATTTTTAATCTAAGCAATGAATCAATTATTTAAGTTTACAAAATAATTTTTCTAAAAGTTAATTTCTTTTCTTTTTCTGGATGACATCTTTCATTTTAGTTATAAGCATTTGATCGGATTCCAAGAAAATATTCAATCAAAATTTCAAAATGAGGATTTTCCGTAACAGTGTTCTCTCATAATACTAGTAGTAGGTTTTCCACTCTTCTAACATCTTTTTTACCTTAATTTCTCATCATCAAGCTCATCTTCATGTAAATGGATTTTGTACGCTACAAACTGGCTATAACATATATTTCAGCCCAACACATCCTCTAGGATTTGCTTTACCAATTTACCAGACGAGCATTTGAAGCTTTCACTGTTCATGTGCTTCACAAGCTCCGTGCAACCTTTTCATACAAGTCGCGAGGCCAGTTCCTACTTGAATTATTTGCAATAAAGCTTGCAATCTGCCAAAAAAAAAAAAAAAGGAACAGGAGTGATTATCTGAAAGCTTTAAAAGCATAAAAATCGCAGAAATTCATCTAAACCATTCACCCAAGCAAGCATGCTAAAGCATACTTATTTTTATCATGTAAAAAAAATCTATGAGAGAGGGGTATGAAAGAAATAACCAAGATTTGTAATCTTAAACAAGAGAAGTGCTGATCAATGACCTTCCCCTCCCAAAAGAGGGAAAACAATCTTAAAGATCTTAAATAAGCGTAGATGAAGGCCAAGGTTAGATCCCATTTGAACCCAAAGAAACAAAAACAAGGTTGTCTGTCAAACAATATAATATAGTAACATATAGAATCTTTTCTATCGATGCTGGAGAACACACCTTTGCTCTCAAGGCACGAAGTGATCCATCAGAATCTGTCACATTGTCCAGACAATTGAGTGCAACCTTCAGAAGATCCGGAATACAAGCTTGTACATGAGGAGATAAATTCTGGAAAACATCTCTGGCAATATCTGGAGTTCGTGGATCTAATGGAAGAAATGGAAGCCTTGCAACCTCTCTTAGAGCATCAATGTGATGGCCCACCCTTGCCAACTTGTGGATTGACAGTATTGCCTCAAGCTGTCTCAACACAATCTGCTGTTCCAAAACATTCTCTCTCTCTTGAGGACTGCACACCAAACTCAACAAATTTCAAGTCAAGAGAAAGAAAAGCATACACAGAAAATGCAAATTATCAATGAATATACAGTCAACAACTCAAAGAGCCATGTATAAATCCACTTGATATGTTTTTGAAAATAAGAAAAACAGTAGATGCAGAGAGTGGGAATGACCTGACTTCAGGATAATATTTGTACGTCTCCAAGATATCATTTCCAGAGTGAATGAGTCCAGCAGTACGGCTCTCACCATCCAATCTACCACGTGATAGTGCACATATTGCTTCTGAGAGGCACTTATTAATAGTATCTAATGCCATTGAGAATGCCCCAATCCTCTTCTGAATTTCAATAGACTGTATCGACAATGAAATGAACCATGTAGCAATTTGGAAGGGGCAATAGCAAAAGACCAAAGTAAAGTAAGAGATTCAGCATGACAAACAAATGAGCAAATGAATAATAAAAACAATATCATCCAAATGAAAGAAAGGCTTAACATATGAAGACGGCAGAATCATGACATCCATCAATACAATAAACATATGGGCTAGAAGAAAGTGAAAAATATATGACATGGCAAGATTATTGAATAAGAACTGTATGACAAGTGAAATAACAAAATTTGAAACTAAACAAAAAAGTACCGAGGGGGCATATATAATAAACTCTTCCTTAAGCCAAAATCACCGATCTATGTGGATCATTGGTTTTAAGGCCCTTGCTAATGGTCGATTCAGTCATGGAGATCGCCTTCTTCGTCAATGTGTTCAGTGGATTATTACTTGTTACTACGGGCTTGACTGGAGGGCACAATTGCTGTGCTCTACAGTAAATCCCACTCATTGAGGCACATCCACTCTGACTGAAGTTTTTTACTAGTAAATTAAACTCTTTCAAAATCTATTTTCTTTTAATGTTCAAACAGGAGCTAAACAATTAGTAAGAATGAGAAGAGTCCCAAAGTAGTATTAGCACCTTTTACAAAGTGAAGAAAGCATCAACCATCATCGGAATCAAGGAGAAGAACTGAGGCACAGAATAATCAAACTTTCCTTTTCATGCAAAGAGCAATTGAGATGGAAATGCAAATAGAGAATAAAATAAAATTTAAATCTAAAACAGCACAAAAAGCATAAAAACAAAAGTGCAATATTTCTGTAAAAAACCATCAATGCTATAAAATATGAGGCAAAGGAAGAAACATTACTTTTTCGTATAGTCCAGCGTCCTGGCACTGCTTAGCAGCTTCAAGCAGGAATTGTTGTCTTGTTTTCGAATCAGTAATAAATCGGCCCAATTCACCTTCTTCTCCAGTGCCTCTAGAACCAAGTAAAAGATAAATCCCACCATCCCCCAACAGCAGCTCAGTAAGGAGTTGCTTCAACATCAAGTTTCTCTGCCTTTGTTGATCTACATTACCTCTCCCAGACCATGACAACTGTCCACCACCCACTGCAGCAGCAGCTTGGGCATAATATTCTAGTGCCAGTGGAAGGTTACCAAGACGTAAATACAAGGACCCATACTGCCTAACTATGCTAGATGCCTCTGCATAGGCATCCATCACCCCCACTCTCTGTCCAGCCCCAGCACCTTCAGAAAGGACCCCATGGTCTGACAGCACAATTGATATATGGGCAGCATCAATGTTGTATCCTTCATCACCAGACTCCTTAGACAAATATAGGACAGCTGGTAGTAACTGGATGCTCAAAAGTAAAACATATGGGTATACTAGAGGGTCCTTTCCATTTTTAGTATAATAAGATGGATCAAATTTATTTAGGTAAACCTGCAAATCATCCAGAGTGTATGGTACCAAACCATCATTCACAATAACAGATTGAACTGGGCAGTCTCGTACTGATGACAATTTGAACCACAAGAAGTCCTCAATGGTATTGAAAAGCGTTGGTAAATCTCTTAGCAAACGGTCAATTTGCTTGCGAGATCCAGATATGATGGCATATAATAGCAATTTTTTCTTGTCATATGCAGCTCGACTAACTCGATCACCCATTCTTAACATTTTTTCACATTCATCTGATGCAGCAGCTGCAATCTCTGGAGGCACCATACCTCCAGTATTGATCCACTCTGTAAGCTGTCAAATAGAAATTATTAATGTTGCATATGATATAAATTGCAATGCTAATGCAAAAATCTGTACCAGAGAAGCAAACTGGTTTGACGAACGTGACTTCAGAGCAATTTCTCTCGCTTCATCATAATACCCAGTTCTCAAGCAGAAGTATATCTGTTGTGCGTATCAAGCAGGATTTCATATGAGACAGCTTGTTATTAGATAAATAAAGGAAATAGTAAACATTTCCATCTCATATACAGTGGAAGAACCATCAGACAAAACTAGTAAGCTGTGCTGCTGTGCATATAAATTTAATATAGCTATAAAAATAAGGATTAACTAAGATACAAATTAATCGGAAAGTTTATTCGAATTCATTATGTATTGGTACACATCAAGAATTAAATTTATGAAAATAAGACGAGCAAAAATTAGTAAGAGAATTATAAAATGAAAATGAAGTGTTGACCACCTGCTGCCAAGTGGTTTCAACAGGAGGCTGCCTACGAGCATCACCCGCATCAAAATCTAAAACTCCATAGTCCCTTAAACGTATCTGCATAGAAGCATAAGGCATGATAATATCTAAAAAAGATAACATGCAATTTCTCAAAAGTCGAACAAAAATATAGTGACAAACCCGGAGAAAGGCACGAATTCTTTGAATATTTCCAACAACCCCACCTAGGGCAGCCTACAATGAAATCAAAAGATTAAAATGAGTTAGAACTCTTCTAACCCACTTTCTCCTTGACATTATAGAAATAGAAACAGTTGCAGTAAATTTCAGTACTAAAGTAATGTAATGGCATGCAGGACTATTACCTGCGCAGGATGACTTTGAATAGTATCCATGATATATTTTTCATGTCCCAACTCCAGGTGGTGTCTTGCACCAATAACTAAAGACATACTTTTTGAAATGTTTCGGTGTATAGTTGAGTCTTCACCCGTTAATGTCTATCAATTTAAAAATTACAAATACAACCACTTCATAATACAGAAAAAATAAATAAAGCCAGTAAGAAGCATATAATTGCATGCAACAGACAAAACCAAGCACATAAAACAACAAAGACAAAGAAAGCATCAAAGAAAGTAAACCTGAATAAGGTGCCACATCTTTTGCATGTTAACTGACTTTCCACTAGATGCATCAAGGCCCAAACTTTCATAAGCACCCTTGAAAGCTGTAGCAGGCTATGACAAAAAAAAAGTAATTAAATCATAGATAAAGCAAAACTTGAACAGACGACCAAGCATCACCCCATTTAGACAGCACATATCATAACTAGGGTATACATAAGACACCAGCTAGCCTCAAAACAACTGTCAAGAAGACAGGCTATCTTGTTGAAGTTAAACCTTACAATTCAAATAAATCTAGTAAGCTACTCAGTCCTTAAACAAATAAATAAAATGCGCCATCAAATCCATGCAAGGATAGATGTCTTTCACTTGATGGAAGTATGAGATAGTAATTAAAATGGAAAGAACACCCTTACTTTAAATGGTAAGCCACGCTCCCTTGCATTATTCAAATTCCTGACAACTTCAGAATAGACAGCCGCTTTTTTCTCTAGGATGGGTTGGTTGGCTAGAGGTACAAGTTCCATGCTAGATGCACCAGAAGAAACTCGAGGACTAGAAGCAATTGACACCATTTGACCAGAATGTGTACCCCCAGTTCTTGTATCAATCATATTTGTCCTGGGTAAGCTGGAAATTCGGCTTAAGCTCTGAAGATAATCACGTTTTTCCTTTTGCCAATCCTCCTGCCAATAATGGATTCAAGCACCAATAAAGGATCAATATCCAAATCGTTACAGTTTTCTTGTGGGAAATGACTCTGATTTGTTGATCTTATTGCAAACTTATGATGTTCTATTCTGCTCGGATATTGGATTATAATTGATTTGTGGTTTCTTTTCCAATCATTTTCCCCTGATTCTGGACAACCTAATAAGTAATGACAGCAACTGAAGTAACACACAAGTTTTAACTTTCTGTGTTCCACCAGAAAATGTATCACTGCTCTTTGGTTTTCAGCCATGTCATTTGAATGAAAAGATTTGAGGTTGTGCCAACAGAAATGGAAAAAAAAAACTCAACATAGGTGAGGCAAGAAGAAAGACAAACAGACACACCAGTTCTTGCCAGATAAACATAATCACTCCTTAACCCACCGGCAGAATAAAAGGTTAGTACTTCTCTCTTACTGATAGACTCTCCAGTTGGTGGAGGTTGCACGTAGACCACACCATGAACAACCCAAAATTTCAAACTTTGGGATCTTCAGCATTAAACTCAAATCCATTGTAGACCACAACATGAACAACCCCAAATTTCAAACTTTGGGATATTCATCATTAAACTAATTCTAACTTAAAAGATCCAAAATTAAGTTAGTGATAGCCTTCCATCATTAATAAGAAAATGTAAATTATGGGCAAAACAAATCTAAAATTCCAAAATAGAAATAATCAGTAACATTATCCCAAATATTCATTATGAACTAACCTCCAAAACTTTCAACATGTATTCATTGAAACTTCTAAGATTATCCTTCTGGGCTTCCTGTACAGCTGAAACCATAGCCATTTCATGAACCTGATGACAAATCATGCATTAAAAATTATCAAGACACCATTTTCAATCATTACAACACTAAAAGCAAAAGCATGCTGCTACAATATTGCAAGCTGCTCAAAACGAGGCAATTTTTTTGTCGCTGTATTGAAAATTTTGCTCAAGTAGAGAACATTTGATTGAATATAACAGGGACTGCAATAACACCAAAAAAGAAATAAAAGAGAAAACAGAACACAATTTAAGCAATACAAATAAGACAAGATGCTCCAAGAAAAGCAATGGTCAATCTGTATGCTTGTGCCGGTTTTGAAGTCAATACTAATACAGTGGAAAAAAATGGTGAGCAAATAACAGATTCTTTTTTAGATTGGAAACCAACTAATGAAAAATAAATGAAAATAAAAATATCACTAAAAGTACCTGCTGCAAATATTCTTCCACGCTTGTTGCCTCAGCAGGGAAAACATCCTCAAATGTAGTCTGCAGGAATTAAAACACCAAAAAAATAAAAAGATGGAGAATGAGCAATTGTATTACTGTAAAAATCAAAGCAAATGTATCAAGAGAATTAGACATGAAGAAACAGTAAGAGCTTCACAGAACAAGTAGTTTTACTACCCAAACAAATAATCAAACTCACCCTGTTGGGGGAAAGAACTTCATGAAGGGAAGAATGTGATACAATAAATTTTCATTACTTAACTATGGCTTGAATCAAATGCATATAGATACATAAACAACTTGAGAATAAAACAAGGAACAAAATATGAAGATATCTGCATCGCATGTGACTAATCAATTGTATCAATTATAGCTCTATTACAGCCTAGGGTGCTAAATATATTACACATGCAATTGAATACCAAAGAGTTTTTACCTTCAATTCAAAAGACTTCAGATCCCGTGCAAGCTGCTCTGCATTTATTCCCTCACGTGCTAGAAGCCTATAGATACAGCAACAACACATGAGGTCATGTTAATAGATATCACTTATGTTTAGCGCACTCAAAATTCCAATCATGCATCATTTTGCAGAAAATTGACCATTAACAGCTGGACTTGAAATCAATAAAATAGATGGCATTCAAGTTTTAATTAAATCTTAAGGTTAGCTTAAGACATTTTACTATAGTTTCTGAGGTCATAGTCAAAGTACCTTGTGGCGGCAATTGATTGAGATGGAGCCTCAGTTCTAAGAGTTTTTGCCTTGAGCTTCTTAGATAATGTTTCTAATTGATCTAAATTTCTCTGAAACACACATAAGTGATGAACCCAAAGTCAAGAAAAAATGAGATTAATAGAGATCAAACTTTTTCTTAAATATTATTTGCAGGAATTATCATTTCCATAGCAAGCAGCAAATTAATGTGTAGTTTGGTTAGAAGAAAGACCTGATAGTTGAGAAAAAGTTTTAAGTGAGCTAGCATTTTTAACTAATCCTATCTTAGTAGAGAATATCCAAGCCTCATTGCACCAAAAATATATAAATCTTAAATTTCATTTCCACTTCTAGCCATAGGATATCTCAGTAATCAGCAGTGCAAAACTGAAACAAAATAAAAAGTTAAATCTTAAATTGAGAAACAATGGCTTTATTTCACTCAAAAAAAAACTATCAGCTTAATCAAGCATACATTCTTTAATTTTCCAGTCACTGATAACCAAAGTAAGAATAATTACGACCTAAATTTTGATTTCTTTCCTATCCTTCAACCCATTCTCTCAGCAACAAGTGGAAGTGAAAGTGTAAGTTTCAAACAGAACATCAAGTAAACACTCTCCAAGTGCAATTGCCGGTAAAGCGAGCGAAGTCGCCTATTTTTTTACCTTTTTTATTTTTATTTTTCCTTTCCTCTCCGCAAAACGATAATAAAGAAACATATGACTATGGAGTAACATTAATCATTTAAAGTCCTGCATTTTCTAGGGAACCAAACGGAAAATAGAGAAACAATGTGAGAAAGTGAACCTGAAGAGGAGGGAATTGAGCAGAAGGAGCAGCTTGCTCGAGAAGCTTGGTGGAGGAGTGGAGCAGATCGGTCCAGCTGCTCATGTCTTGCTCGTTAGCCATGCCTCTCAACAAGTTCTGTATGCGAGCCAACTACAGAGGGGGAAAGCGTTTTAAGGCCTTTTGAAAAGCCCTAAAAGAAATTCAAACGGCATAGAATTACATCCGCCGGAGCTTAGCTACCCGAATTGTCCGGGTTGATTCGGGTTCGGATCCGGCACAGCCCTTCAGTGAGAAATTGCCCGGCTATTTCTAAAATATGACCCATAAAAAAGACTTATTAAATAATTTCTTCTTATTCAAAAAAAAATCTTAAATATTTAATATGCACAAATAATTAAAACCAAAAACTTAACCCATTTAAAAAACAAAACAAAATTTAAATTGAATTTCATGTTTTCTAGAGCGACAAATTTGGTCCGTTATTCTAGACGGTTCGAATAAACTCCGGAATCCGGATGCGGATACTGTAGAGCAGGTATAAATTCGCCGCCCAAGTTTTAAGCTTCTTTCTTTTACACTGGTGAGGTTGGAAGGATTTTGATTGGAAAAAGAGAAAAGAGGCAGAATGCGGAAGCTGAGCCCAATCTTGCGCAAGAGTCGTCAAGCTCTTCAGGATTTGGACCTACTCAAGGTTTTGCAGTCTGAGATCAGGCACGAGCTCTCCTTGAATCCCTTTCAGGTTCCGCCTTTGCTCTTCGTAATTTATTGCTTAATAATCCCCAATGTTGACCCAGAATTGGAATTTTTATTTATATATGTTAAATAGAAAGAGGAAAGAGATATGATACTGTGTAGAAATTCTTATCTTATATGAAATGCAATCAATATATATATTATGCTTATCAAACTGTTAAAAAGGTATAAACGGATTATTTTTTATGGTGCCCATTGATACCCCAAAGGAAAGTTTATATATGAAAATAGTGGCAGGTTCTTGTTTTTGTTTTTGGTTTGGTCTATGTTTTTTTCCATTGTTATAGAGCTTCTTCTTTATGAGTTCTGTATGTTTTTACATGGTTACAGAATACGGAAAGTGGTTCTCTAGGAGATTTTGTGGTGGACTGGGATTCATTGCAATCCCAAGATGTGCTTTTGAGGAGGAAATGCAGGACAGGTGAGGAGGTTGTTGTTTCAGCTCTATTGGGTTCTTTGACATTTAGAAGGGAGTGTGTATTTCCCAGGGAAGTTTTGATGAAGGTATGTTTAAACAAGCCTGGCCAGAGCTCCATGTTGCAGTTCGATTGCCAAATTTCTGAGAAAGGCAGTGATGGGTCAGACTTTAACATCCATAATGCCTATTACCATAAAAAATCGGCTGATATTATCCCTTCTGTCTATAGAGGCCCCATATTCAGGTAAAATTTTGGCAAATAAGACCAACTTAAGTTGTTTGTTTTTCCACTGTACTCAAACTTTTATTATTCATCGCTGCTATGCTATTTTGTGAGGTCTAGTTTATGGTTAAACAATGTAGATGATAAAGACTTAGCTAAGTTTACATGTGTTTCTGTATGTCATAAACAACAAAGCAAAGCTAGAAATAGGAGTTGATATGTTATTCAACCTCATCGGTGATTCAAGAGAGATTTTCTAGGAAAGATATGCAGGAACGTATTTCTATAAACTGGTTTTCTTACCCAGTGCATAACTTCTTTAAGGAAATTTGAGTATGATAGCTGCAGTGAGCCTTGACTTTTGGGCTGTGGCCTTGGGCATTTATAGTTATGCACTAAGACCAACTTAAGTTGTTTGTTTTTCCACTGTACTCAAACTTTTATTATTTATCGCTGCTATGTTATTTTGTGAAGTCAAGTTTATGGTTAAACAATGTAGATGATAAAGACAGCTAATTTTACATGTGTGTCTTGTATGTCACAAGCAACAAAGCATAGCTAGAAATAGGAGTTGATATGTTTTTCAACCTCATTGGTGATTCAAGAGAGATTTTCTAGGAAAGTTATGCAGGAACGTATTTCTATATACTGGTTTTCTTACCCAGTGCATAACTTCTTTAAGGAAATGTGAGTATGATAGTCGAAGTGAGCCTTTACTTTTGGGTTGTGGCCTTGGGCATTTATAGTAGAAAGGTAGATAGGACTATATGGAATCTAGATCTCCACAGACTTAGTAAGCTCAGCAATTAGCTTGGGCATTACGATAACTGATTAGCCACTTCTTATCTCTCCTTTAGATATAACTGGTTACATAAGATCTCCTTTTTCAGTCTAATATCAATTTTTGATCGTATAATCTTCTTTTTCCTATTCTACCATGTTTTTGTTTCTTTCTTTCTTCTCTCTCTCTCTCTCCGTTTATTATTATTATTTTATTTTATTTTTTTGATGGAGGAGGGTTTTGCTAGTAACATGTTAATCTTGTCTTGTTTTCTTGTTTTCGTCTAAGCTAGCTATTTGGATCCTCAATTACAAGCCGCACTCAAGGAATACTTAGTGGCTAAGGGTATTGGAGAAAGCCTTACCAACTTTCTACTTCACCACCTACACAAAAAGGAGCATGGACAATACATAAAGTGGTTAAAGAAACTTGACTCTATGTTAGCAAGAGGCTGAGTGACAGATCATCACAATCACAGGAGGTTTGGATTATTCATGCTTTTCATTTCCGTGCCAGTACACAAATAATTGTTGTGTGAAAAAAGCTGTAGGTAGGTTATGTAAATTGAGCTAAAATTTTGATGATTCATAGTACTGAAGAAGCAATATCACATTTTTGACAATGAAAGCTTATGGCCCATACGCATTTACATTTTCAATGAAGTGAAAAGCTTTGAATTAAAATAGAAAAAAGAAAGGCATTTTTATTGCTAAAGATTCTCTTTGGGGTATAATGTGGTCGCATGCATGATTCAGAGAATCATATTCCGTAGATTAGCTTTTATAAAGAGTTAAAAGTAATGACTGGGCTGCTTGAGAGTACTTGATTTAAAAACAAAATGTTAAATATTTTACCAAATTACTTTCTATATGCTTTTCCTTTTCTTTTCATTTTTCTAATTTGATATCTGTTTTCTTGAATAAATTTTGCCAAAAAAAAAAATCGTAACATATGTTTTTTTTTT
>QANX01001847.1:0-26890 GCA_003254975.1 Ochetophila trinervis | reverse complement strand
ATAAAGTTTGTACTACATCCAGCTTTATTAGTAAATTATTTTTATTTATTAATAAATTACTAAATTGTCATTAAGAACTAATGTATCCTTAATGGGTCTAACGGGTTTTTGCGGGTCAACCCGTTAAAATAACGGATTCATAACGGGTTGATCCATTATTAACCCAACCCATTTTAGACAAATTCAAACCCGTAAAAAACGTACGTATTCGTGTAATGTTAACGGATTGTGTTAAAATTTAACAGGTCCGTCCAAATTGGTTGTCAGAATTAAAAAATTATTTTATACATTACTATACACACTAAAAATCCCCTCACATAAGGTTTTTAAACTCTTTTTTTTTTTTTTTTCTTTTGTTATAATTTTTAAACTACAAAATAAACCAAAGAAGAATATCTATATATATATATATTTTTCATACTAATGAAGTCTTTATTTTAAAACTTTTCAGACAACTTGATTATATAAATAATGGTTAAAAAAATTACATAAATAATAATAATAAATAATTTTTTTTTTTTGCTTTGTGTCTTTTTTTATTATTATTTTTTGATCAGTAGGGAGGCAGTTGTCAAATATATATTATTTTATGGAGTTTTAGAAAAAAAGGCCATCTCATTCAGTCTTTTTCTCAGGTTTTCTCAAGATTTTCTTCCGTTTCTTCTTCTTCTTCCAGAGCCTCTCTCGTAAGATGAATCCGAAATAGAAATCCACAATCTTTCAATATTTCCTCTATCTTTCATAAATATTTTCTCTTTCTCACTGAACCCTAATTTCCATTTGACTTTTTATTTTTTTTTCTTGAATCTCCGCTCCTTATATATCTCTCAGCAAAGTTTTCTACACCGAGCCGATCGATTTTGCGGCGGTGATTCTAGAATTTGTTTGAGGAATCTTGTTCTATTTTCATGGTTAGAAAGATCGGAGAATATGATATCGGAAACCTGAGCCATAATCCGACTAACGTCGACAATCGCTGGAGTTTTTGGGATCTCAATTATTCAAAATCAAAATTTCACGTCTAACGGCTAGTTTTGATGCGTCCACTTTATTTGACTTTTGGCATTTGAATTTAAAATTAAGTTCTTGAATATCATCGCAACGGCTAAAATCCCAACGGCTAGTTTTGATAATTGACGCGTTGGTACAAGCTGTGTGCCGCACTCGCTAACGGTCAGATTTTTTAGAGTTATTATATAAACGACACTGTTTACTTTGCAGTTGTTGTTTGAATTTAGTCCATTTAGTCCGATCGTACTCTGATCGCACCTAATTTATCAGGTGAATTTCTGGTCTGTTTCTCGAAGATCATGAAACCCAGATCGTGTTTCTGCGAGATCCTTTCATTCATTTTCAATGGAGATCATCGGAGATCACTAGGTCACCGGAAATATCAACTTTGTCCTCCTTTTTGGAATATAATCTGATCGTCCTTGGATCGCAGCTGATTAGGTAATTTTCTGATCTGTTTCCCAAAGACCAGAAACCCAGTTATTTTTTCTTTTTCTTTTTTTCTTTCTTTCGGTTTAACCGGTTTGTTTACCTGCATCGATGCTGATAAAAATTGTGGTTTTGATTTTATCGTTTTAGAATTAGTTTGTTAACCCTAATCAGCTGCTGAACCGGTTATTTACCAGTTGTGTATGATGCTGGTTAACCTAATCAGTTGGTTAACCCTTTAATTTGGAATTAGTTGGATATGATGCATTATTTTCATTCTATGTTTTTTTCTCTATCTTCTCTAATTGTTTCCCATATCTTTTAGTTGTTTGTTTACTCCTTTTTTCTCCACTCTTGTTACTTTTTATTCTGCCATCCAACTCCTAGTCAGTTCTTTCATGTTTATTCACTCTGAAACAGATCCTAGAGGTTTCTCCCTATAGTTTTGATGCATCTATGTTCATTTGGCAGGTGAATACCCCATAGTTTTGTTATAATTATTATTATCATTATTATTATTGTTATTATTATTATTATTATTATTTTAATTTTTTAATGGGGATGAGAAACATCTGAAGTAATTAATGATGTATCAAATAGACGTATAACATTATATTTTATTTGATATTGACATGCTGGCTTAATTTGTTGATGATCCGTTTTGTCTGTTTATGGATATGCAGGTCTTAAAATTTTTAACTGAGCTTGAACTCAACCGGGTTGGATCAAATGGTCCATTTTATTTTATGAATGGGTCTCCTCAAGCAGTATGGCAGCTGCCTAATCTTGTTTCACAGGTTTTCTTTCTGATCTTTATTATATATTACCCCACTTACCAAGAAAATCCCATTCATGTCTGCTCTGCTATGCATCTTATTATTTTTTCTCTTTTCCTGGTAATTTTAAGTTTATCAATTGTTTTGTTTGATTAGTGTGTTCTCTATTTGAAAGTTAGGACTGTTGGTATATTACTAATGGGTGGCTCTTCTTGAGTGGGCTAAAATACCTGGATCCAAGCCATTTTACAGAGTCTCCTCACATATGACAAATCATTCCGACAGTGGCATGTTTTCAGGTTACTTTCTGGTTAACCCTAGTCAGCTGGTTAACCCTTTAATTTGGAAGTAGTTGGATATGATGACTTATTTTCATTGTCTTTTTTTGTTTTCTCTTCTCTATTTTTCTCCCATATATTTTAGTTGGCATTTTCCTCCTCTTTCTCCACTCTTGTTACTTGTTAAGATCATATTATTCACTATGCAACAGATTCTAGAGGTTTCTCCCCACAGTTTTAATGCATCTATGTCCATTTGGCAGGTGAACACCCCAAGCATATGTGCCCGTGTTGTTTGGGCTGTCTTAGAACACATAGATGTAGGAGGTTTAGATCCCATTCTGGCTGATGACCGACATTGAGGATCGACCAAACATTATTATATAAAATATCCTACGGTTTTGTACAATTTAGATTTATCTGCAAATTCAACTAATAGGCTTCAAGATGTCCAGGCAGTTCTTTTATGTGCTCAGCGGTTGGGATCACACCACCCAAGGGCCGGGCAGTTATTGATTAAAGAACTTGAGGAGTTTAGGAACAGTAATGTGGCTGATTCTTTTAATAAGCATCAGTCACGTATATATTGCAGAGGATCAGGTATTTTGTGTTTGTGAATTATAATTTTATCCATATATGCACATATCCACACTACAAGGTGAGTAGTAAGTTCTCATCTTAATAGTTATTTGATAGTGCTATGAATATTTGTCTCCTTGAATTGAAATTTAATTTGTGTTTCATTCAAATCTACATATTCATAGTTGAACCTACCTTCCCTTAGGGTATAAATACATCGTACGAAGATGCCTGGGTCTAAAATGATGGATCCATAATGGACTGATTGCTATACATTTTCCAGTTATTTGATATTGCTATGAATATTTGTCTCCTTGAATTGATATTTAATTTGTGTTACGTTCAAATCTACATGTTCATAGTTGAACCTACCTTCCCTTATGGTATATATACGTCATATGAAGATGCCTGGGTCTAAAATGATGGATCCTTATTGGACTGATTGCTATACATTTTCCAGGTGGGCAGGGGTAAGTGAGGCCAGAGGTGATTACCCATTTAGTCACCACAAACTAACTGTTTAGTTCTATGAAGCATCTGCAGCTGAGGATAGAAAGTTGTGCTATTTTAGAGATTTGGAGGCCACATCCTAGTGAACATACCCTTCTACTGACAAAAGGAGCTGACTCCAATTTACTCAAGGTTCCCCCTACTGCGATCACCTTGACTGGTAGCAGTGATACCCTGCTATGTTGAAGCATATTATGTAGCAGACTCTAGTAATGGAAGGATTGCATTTGAAGGTAAAATATGTCTGATTTATCTTTTAGAAGCAAAAATCCCCTCTGTTCTGGTTGTCTCTTCTCTTTTTATTTTTTATTGTTTTGATGGATGGATGAGAAAATCTGAAGTAGTAAATGATGATTTTTGGTTCAGTTGGAAAGCCTTCTCCTAAGTCTTTTGGTTTTGGCTTTGTGCTTTCGATCAATCAAATAGAGATGGATAACCTTATACTTTAATTTTTGATATCAGCATACTGGCTTAAATTGTTGATGATCCATTTTGTCTGTTTATAGATATGCAGTACTTAAATTTAACTGAGCTTGAACTAAGCCATGTGGATATTTGGGTTGAATCGCATGGTGCATTATATTTTATAACTGAGTCTCCTCAAGCAGTACGGCAGCTGCGAAATCTAGTTTCACAGGTTTCTTTCTGATCTTTAAAATGTATTGCCCCACTTACTGAGAAAAACCTATTTCATGTCTGCTCTGCTATGCATCTTATCGGATCTATTTTCCTGGTAATTTTAAGTATATTAGTTCTTTTTCTTGATTAGTGTGTTCTCTTTTTTGAAAGTTAGACTGTTGGTATATTACTAGTTTCACAAGTTTTCTTTCTGATCTTTTAAATTTATGGCCCCACCAACCAAGAAAAACCCATTTCAATTCAGCTCGTTTATGCATCTTATTGGTTTTTCTCTTTTCCTGGTATTTTAAGTATATTAGTTGTTTTTCTTGATTAGTATGTTCTCTATTTTGAGAGTTAGAGTGTTGGTATATTACTAATAGGTGGCTCTTCCTTATTGGATATTTTATCTTGTTTACATATTTGTGTAAATAAGAGATATTCTCCGTCTCATTCTATGTTCATGATTCTGCAATCAGTTTACTTGTTTATCTTGTTTCTAGGATCCAGTACTGTGCAGTTTGACCATTGGTGTTTCTCACTTTGAGGGATGTTCCCTGTGGGTTCAAGTCTTATACTACCCCTTTTATGGTAGCGGTTGTGCTGGAGATTATGAAGGGGACTGCAGTGAAGAAGATCAGTAGATAATGAGACAGAGGAGAAGTTTAAGGCCAGAAGTTGGTGAACCTGTGATTTTGAGGTGCCAACAATACAAAATTCCGCTTACTGAGCTTCTTTTACCTTATCAGATGTCACCTGTTGAGTTTTGCTGCCTATGGCCTAGTTTACCGGCTTATGAGTACACTGGTACATATACCTATGAAGAAAGTGGCTTCAAAGCTGCTGCGGCACAGCAGTTTGGTGCAGCTCCTTCCTTGAGGGGGCTAAAATCCCTGGATCGACACATTTTACAGAGTCTGCTCACATATCATTCGGACAGTGGCAGGTTTTCAGGTTACTTTCTGCTATACAGTTTTTGATTATTTATCTTATCTTGTCATAGTGGCCTTTTCATGGCCTTCATGTTTCAACGAACATGGTTGAAATGATAAAAGTTCCTTGTAAAACTAGATATGCTTGAATAAAATTGGAGATGAGTTTATGCAAAGAGATTCTCGCTGCCAGAGTATTTTTTCAATTTATTTTCTTGCAACCTTGATTAGTAATTTCCAGCCTTCTAAGGTGCCTCACAAAATTGTTATCCTGGCACAGGTTTTTTTTCTGCAAAAACTTGGCATGGAGGCTTATTGGGCATGATGATCTTCGGAGCTAGTGAAGTGAGGAGGAATTTGTATTTGGATGATGAAACAACCGCCATGATGTGCAAATTTGCCATTCGAGCTTCTGACGCATCAATAACAAAGGAGATTGGATCAGATCTACAAGGCTGGCATGACAAACTTACTGATGGTGGTGCGGAATATGTGCCTGAGAATGAAGCAAAGGCCTCTGCTGCGAAGAGGCTTAGGATCTCAATGGAACGAATAGCTTTGCTAAAGGCAGCCCGATCAAAGCCTAGGATTCCTAAGCCTGATGATGATGAAAATGAGAATGAAGAGGAAGAATAGGATCTCAATTGGACGTATAGATTTGCTAAACACAACCCGATCAATGCCTAAGATTCCTGAGCCTGATGATGAAGAAAATGAGAATGAAGAGGAAGACGATAGAAAGAAGGAAAAGAAGAAAGATGGTAAATATGCAACTAATTTCTTATCTGTTTCCCAAAGACCAAGAAACCCATTATTATTTTTGGGTTAACCAGTTAACCAGCATGGATGCTGGTAAATATTGTGCTTTTGATCCTTCCTTTTTGGAATTAGTTGGTTAGCCCCAATCAGCTAGTTAACCAACTATTTACCAGTTGGATGATGATGGTAGACCCTAATGAGCTGGTTAACCGTTTAATTTGAATTAATTGAATATGATGCATTATTTTCATTGTCTGTTTTTTGTTATCTCTGCTCTATTTTTCTCCCATATATTTTAGATGTTTGTTTTGTCCTTTTTTCTACTCTTGTTACTTGTTCTGTCATGTTATTCACTCTACTACAGATTCTAGAGGTTTCTCCCCATAGTTTTGATGAATCTATGTTCATTTGGCAGGCGAATACCCCAAGAATATGTGCCTGTGTTGTTTGGGCCGTCTCAGAACACATAGATGTAGAAGGTTTAGATCCACTTCTGGCTGATGACCCTGAGGATCGACTGAACATTATTACATTAAATATCCTTAAGGTTTTGTACTATCTAGATCATCTCTAGATTCAACTAATAGACTTCAAGATGTCCAGGCAGTTCTTTTATGTGCTCAGCAGTTAGGATCACGCCTCCCAAGGGCTGGGCAGTTATTGATTAAAGAACTTAAGGAGTTTAGGAACAGTAATGTTGCTGATTCTGTTGATAAGCATCAGTCACGTATGATATTGCAGAGGATCAAGTATTATTCAAAGTTCAAACCATCCAGACAACTGGTGAACACAGAACACATATGTATATGTTAGTGTGAATTATAATTTTATCCATTTATGCACATATCCATACTACAAGGGTGAGTAGGGAGTTCTCATCTTAATAGTTATTTGATTATGCTATAAATATTTATCTTCCTTGAAGTGAAATATATTCTGTATTTCGTTAAAATATACATATTCATAGTTGAACCTTCATTCCGTCAGGGTATATATACATCGTACAAAGATGCCTGGGTCTAAAATGATGGATCCATATTGGACAGATTGTTTTACATTTTCCAGGTGGGCAGGGATAAGTGAGGCCATAAGTGATTGCCCATTTTCTCGCCACAAACTGTTCAGTTCTATGAAGCATCTGCGGACGAGGGTAGAAAGTTGCAAGCATTGGTCCACAGTGCTATTTTAGAGATTTGGAGGCCAAGTCCTAGTGAACTTACCCTTCTCCTGACAAAAGGAGCTGACTCCACTATACTTGAGGTTCCCCCTACTGCGATCAGTTTGCTGGTAGCAGCAATCCCTGCTATGTTGAAGCGTATTATATAGCAGACTCTAGCGATGGACCTCTGCATTTGAAGGTAAAATATGTCTGATTTATGTTTTAAATGCAAAAATGCGCTCTGTTCTGGTTGTCACTTTTTTATTTTTATTTTCCCTTTTTTTAATGGATGGATGAGAAAAATCTGAAGTAGTTAAATTGATGATTTCCGGTTCAGTTGCAATGCCTTCTCCCAACTCTTTTGGTTTTGGCTTGATGCTTTCCATCAACCAAATAGATGGATAATATTATACTTTATTTGTTGATATCGGCATACTGGCTTAAATTTTTGATGATCCGTTTTGTCTGTTTATGGATACACAGTTTTTAAATTTAACTGAGCTTGAACTAAACCGGGTGGATGTTTGGGTTGGATCACATGGTGCATGATATTTTATGAATGGGTTTGCTCAAGCTGTAAACAGTTCTTAAATTTAACTGAGCTTGAACTAAACCGGGTGGATGTTTGGGTTGGATCACATGGTGCATGATATTTTATGAATGGGTTTGCTCAAGCTGTACGGCAGCTGCAAAATCTGGTTTCACAGGTTTTCTTTCTGATCTTTATAATATATTTCCCCACATACCGAGAAAAAGCGATGAGTCTGCTCTGCATCTAATTGGTTTTTCTCTTTTCCTGGTAATTATTAGTTGTTTTTTCTTGATTAGTGTGCTCTCTATTTTGAAAATATTACTAATACATGGCTCTTCCTTATTGGATAGTATCTTGTTTACATGTTTGTGTAAATAAGAGATATTTTCCATCTCATTATATGTTCATGATTGTGTGATCAATTTACTTGTTTATCTTGTTTCTAGGATCCAGTACTGTGCAGTTTGACTGTTGGTGTTTCTCACATTGAGAGATGTTCTCTGTGGGTTCAAGTCTTATGGTACTACCTTTTATGGTAGCGGTGGTGCTGGTGATGATGAAGGTGACTGCAGTAAAGACGATCCGCAGATAATGAGACAAAGGAGAAGTTTAAGGCCAGAACTTGGTGAACCCAGTGATTTTGAGGCGTCAGCCATACAAAATCCTGCTAACTGAGCTTCTTTTACCTTATCGAATGTCACCTGTTGTGTTTTTCCGCCTATGGCCTAGTTTACCAGCTTATGTAGAGTACACTGGTACATATACCTAAGAAGGAGGTGGCTTCATAGCTGCTGCTGCATAGCAGCAGTATGGTGCATCTCCTTTCCTGGGAGGGCTAAAGTCCCTGGAATCCATGCCATTTTACAGAGTCTGCTCAGTGGCAGGGTTTCAGGTTACTTTCTGTTACAATTTTCCTTTGTTGTTTATTTTCACTGCTTATCTTGTCATATGACATTTTCATGGCCTTCATGTTTCAACGAACATGGTTGAAACGATAGAAGTTCCTTGTAAAACTAGATATGCGTGAATTAATTTGGAGATGCGTTTATGTAAAGAGGTTCTTGCCGCCTGAGTATTTTCCTTTTTTATTTTCTTGCAACCTTGAGTGGTAATTTTCAGCCCTCTAAGTTTGCCTCACAAAATTGTTATACTGGCTCAGGTTTGTTTTTCTGCAAAAACTTGGCATGGAGGCTTCTTGGGCATAATGATCTTCGGAGCTAGTGAGCAGGAATGTGGATTTGGGAGATGAAAGACCACCATGATGTGCAAGTTTGTCGATCGAGCTTGTGACACATCAATAGAAAAGGAGATTGGATCAGATCTACTGGGCTGGTGTGATGAACTTACTGATGGTGGTGTGGAATATGTGCCTGAGGATGGAGTAAAGGCTCTGCTGCGAAGAGGCTTAGTATCTCAATGCAACGAATAGCATTGCTAAAGGCAGCCCGACCAAAGCCTAAGATTCCTAAGCCTGGTGATGAAGAAAATGAGAATGAAGATGAAGACGAAGATAAAAAGAAGGAAAAAGAAGAAGGTAAATTTCCAACTAAATTCTGATCTGTTTCCCAAAGACCAACAAATCCAGTTGGTTTCTTTTGGGGTTAACTGGTTAACCAGGATCGATGCTGGTTTATATTGTTGTTTTGATTCTTTCTTTTTGGAATTAGTTGGTTAACCCTAATTCGTTGGAATTATTTATGAAAATAATGCATCATTTCAACTAATTCCGAATTAAAGGGTTAACCAGCTGATTAGGGTTTCTTTCTTTTTGTTCCTTTACTTTTCCATAGTTTTGGGCTTCACACGGGAAGTTCATCATTCCTCTGTTTCTTTGGTAAAATTTCTAGTTGTGAGTTTTTATTTTCTTGTAAAATTTTCTACGAAAATGAACTATGTTAAAAGTTATTTGCTTAATTATGCTAATGTGGCTAAATTTTTTTTTGGGTAATATACTCTTAACTTGATGTGAAATTAAAAGGATTATGGAATGCTTTAATTTAGTTCATTGACATGGACAAGCACATAAGCATGATTGTTTTCAATTTCTAATTAGGTGGGTAAAATATTGAATGGATATATCATTGACATATAGATGAGTTAGATTTTGATTTTTTAGTAGCGAAATTGTACTTTTCTTTAGTTACATTAAAATAGTGCTGTATGAAAGTTTTGCTGTATGAATGTTTTGCTATATGAATTCTCCTGTTTAGGTTATTATTATATACTCAATTTTCGATTGTAATTTTTCTTCATCCATTCTTATGCTGCTAATTTACTATATGTGAAAACTTTCAGTGCCAAACAAGCTTTTGATGAGGAAATTGCTTAAGCAAGGAATCATACAAAGACCACAACCCTCATTATGCATGCAGATATTAAGAGACAATTTAACTCTTTGGACCTCTGATTTTTTGGAAGTATATTGTGTTTTTTAAATTTCCATTAAAGAAGGCTTTGTAAGGATAAGATAATTTGTTAATAAAAGTTTGAGTCTTTTTGGTTGTGTGGGGGAAGAGACCATTCGGGGATTGTCCAGGCTCTTCCCTCCACTGTGGGGTGGTGGTGTGTGGTGTCTTCTCTTTTTCGCTTTCTTTCTCTCCAATTCTTCTCTCTTTTACATTCTTTTCTTCAATTTCTGTTTACTTTCTATCTCTGGTTTTTCTTTTCTTTTTCTATCTGTTTTTTTTTTTCCTTTTCTCTCTACCTTTCTCTCTTTAATTTTCTTCATTTTATCTATCTGCAATCTCTTTTTTGATTTGAGCTATACTTTGTTTTCTCTACTTCTTTCCCAAACAGGCACTATTTTTTCTCTCTAGTTTACTGCTTTGCTTTATTTCTATATTTTGTTCCTCTGCGCTTTCTATTATCAGTTTTCTCCTTTCTATTTCTCTCATTAATTTTCTCTTTGCACTTTGTCTAGTTTCTCTCCACTCTTCACGTTTGGAGTGATGATGCTATTGGCGTTGGGGCATTTGGTTTGTTTCACAGGCTATCAAATTCTATTTATGTCTTAGAAAAATTGAAATTGAAAAAAAATAAATAAACAAACAAACAATATTATACTTTTAAAATAACTTTTTAGTATTACCACGTAAGATTCCTATATTTTTAAAATTACTATATAAAGTTAAAATTAGACAGGAAAAAAATACATGACTTTTTGAAAACTTATTCCGAAACATACAAAATTGAGATTAATTAATAAGTATGTAATTTAGAACAACACTACAAAAAACTATTACAGAATGACTATTCATAAAATCTGTAAGATTATTTCTAATCATCATTACACAAAATGACTATCTTTCTATTACTGTATAAAATTAAAAATTTAAGTAGAAAAAAAAAACAAAACAAAAATTACCTTTTTTAGAAAAAAATAAAATTATAAAACGTATAAAAGTGGAATTATATGTAATCTCGAGACAACACTATCAGAAACTAATAAACAACCTGAAATTAATAAATATACAAACTGCATTTAATATGAACATTGTTGTATAAAAATACTGCTTGATATTATTGTTAAGGAAACTAGTAAAAGTATATTAAAATAACATGTGAAAACTAACTAACAAAATTTCTATTAACAAATTAACATTATATTATGAAACTAATTACAAAATTTCTAGTTTATTATATGTGATACATATATATTTACCATGCATAAATTTAAAACTAAAGAGACATTGTAAAATAAAGAAATTTACCTTAAAATTATCAGCTTTTAAAATTTAATTGTAGTAAAAATTGCAAATTTCTAAGCAAGTTAATGTGATTGCCAAAATTTAACCAATTAGATAGAATTGATAATTGATTGATAAATAAAGGAAACAATGACATAAATGAAATTTTATAAAATTAGATATTGATAGCTTGTGAAACAAACCAAATACCCATATGACGATAGTGTCAAATGGAGAGAAATTATTAGAAAGTGTAGATAAGTTATTAATGAGGGAAATTAGGAAAAGAATGTGATAGAGAAAGTGCACAGAGGAGAAGTGTGGCTATAAAGTAGGGTGAGATAAACTTAAGATGAAAGTAGTAAATGCTAAAAGAAAAAGTGGAGAGCAAGTTTAGTAAGACAATTAAAAAGAGAAGGTGGAGAGAGGAATGTAGAGAAAATGGAAGAGGGAAGTAAAGAGGAAGGAAAAGGAGGTAGAGAAAGAAAGGAGAAAAAGAGAGGAGGAAGTAAAGAGAGAAAGATGAAGGAAAATGAAGAAGAGGAAATGAAGGGTAGGGGGAGAATAGGGGAGAGAAGTTTTGAATAAATTTTGTTTGTATTTGAGTAAATTATTTTTTATTAATTTTGAGATTATAAATATATTTTATATTTCATTTCACTCTCATTTCATTGTTTGCAATTCAAGTAAACAAAAATAGTGCCAAATCTTCAATAAAGAACTCGAAAATAGTGTCGTAAATTATTATTAGCTTAAAATAATGAAATGATGAAATGCACTCGCTGTTCGTTCTCAATGCCTCTTTTAGGAGGTGAAAAAATGACACTCTCATTAGATGATGTAATACCCTGATTATGAAAAGGGTATTCGAGGAAGGCATGCCAAACCCTAAAGAACAAGGAATGAGAGGTGACCTAAAGATCAAATTTCTCATCAACTTTCTGGACGAACTGAGCAATGAACAGAAAGTTGAAGCCGTTAGTATCCTGCAAGATTGTTCTTGATCATCAAACTTTACTTTTTATGGTTTTCTTTTTGTTTGTGCATTACAGATCTATATAAAAATAGTAAATAAATAAATAAATAGCAACATGCATTGAATTGTGTTGTAATCATAATCATGTATCTATAAATTATACACTCTTCAATGGGCATTTGTATTCATACAGTGATACGAACATTTCCATGGTGGCCTTACACTTCCATAAGCCCTAATTTTAATAATCTACATAATTAATAAATTTCAAGAATTTGAGCTTTTTGGTGGTGGTTCCTGCCTAGCAATGCAAGGAACTTCTATCACTGTTCCAGTCACAGTCTCCAATTACCACATTACCTCCCTTAGCTAGCCTCAATCAAATAACCTCAAGTGTTGGTTAAATATGTTTTTTCACTTCTTGAGAAGTAAATGTTATGAAGTAAATCTTGCCTACCTTTAGCAACCTAACAAAGCACAAATGAAGAAGCAAAGAGCGGTGGTGACTTTTGGAATTGGGGGTTTTTCTTTGTCATGAGCTTTGCTGACTGTTAGACACTGCCCACTAGTTTTGGTTCGTTTTGGAACATTTTTCCATTAGAGAGAAGATTTTTAGAAAAAAATTCATTTAGAATTTTGGTCGTAATGCATATTATTACATTTTCAAATTAAATTTGTTGACATAAAAGTTTCTATAATTAATTTGTGCAATTGATACTTTATCATTTGAAAAAAGTTATATATTTATCAAATTTAGTTAAAATTTACAGATTCAGTAATTTAAATAGTTTGAAATTCATTTATGAATTTTTTTTTAACTTTTAGTACAATCAAAAATGAAAAAAAAAATTCAATTTTGAGAGTTTATGAACATGATCTTTAAGTTGATGGAATCCGTCAATTTTAAATATATAAGTTTTTTAAAATTACAAGGTATTAAATGCAAAAATTAATTGTAAACTTCAATATGAACACATCTAATTTTAAAAGGTATTAAAGTGCATTTAACTCTAAAAAAAATTTAGTTTTATCCCTATTTACAATTAGATTTTATATTTATATATATATATTAAAAACACTATTATTAATGTCTTTTTTAGTTTTATATATCTATTAAATTAAATATTTTTATCAGTTTATAATTTTACTATTTAATAATACAATTTTGCTAATTAATAATCATAATAAATCTGTTTAACTATTTATAAAAAAAAAAACTAAGTAGAAGTTAATAATATATTTTTTTAAAACCTATAGGTGTTCGAAGATTTTTTTTTTTCTCTATTTTTTAGCAATGCACATGAATTTATAATAATTTTATAAATGTTCCATACTCGTTTGTCCACATAAAATTTTTAAAATAAAGATCGACTTTCACTAAAAAATAAAAATAGCTATAAGTTTTAAGATACAGTCATTGATAATTTATTTTTAATGATGATATTTTTATTTGTCGTTAAAAATATAATTTTGATGACATTTTTTATTTTAATAAAATAAAATACTCTTATTATAAAAGTATTACATATACACGTCATCTGAATTATCCGAACTTTAATAAAACCAAAATATGTTCACTTGATTAATTAAAATAATATATATTTACATTAATACCCGAACCTCATAATTGTATTATCCTATTTAGGAAAAACAATACACTTGTAAATTATTCATTCAAATTAAATTTGTCTACAATTTATTATCTTCCACCCCTTGGCTTATATTAACAAGTAAAACAGTCTCATTGAACACTTCAAAATGTTGTCCTATTATGATTAAAATTTTCCGCCCCAACTTATTCAAAAAAACACACAAAAAACACTTAAAAAAAGGAAAAAAAAATTCAGAAACTAAAACCAAAAATTTATGCACCAAAATAGTATATAAAGTAACAATTTTAATTTGATTAAAATACGTTTAATCCTATCATTTTTTTTTCTTTTATTTTTGAAGAAAACGTAGATTGCAATATAAAGAATACCACCAATGCATACATAATCTTGAATGGTAAGCAATAGCCAAGAAGGGCCATCTTCATTCATAGATCACAAGGAGCAAGTCTATGAGCAACCCAATTTGTTCTTCTATTTCTATGAGCGGAGAAAATTTTTAGTGGAATTGGATTTTCACATACTCTTTTTCATGGTCACAGGCAAATATTTGAGTTCCATATATTTTGCTCTATAAATAAATGAGTGAAAAATAATATAGGCTCGTTCAACTGAATTATTTTTTTGTTAAACATAATAACAAATAAATTCATTACAATCTACGCTTAATTTTTTCTATTAAAGACATTCATTTCCAAATTCACAGATTTTTTTTGAAAATAAGAGTGAAAAATAATATAAACTCGTGCCACTGAAGTATTTCTTCTATAAGCATAATAACAAATAAATTCATTACAATCTACTATTAAAAATGCATTCACTTCCAAATTTCATAGACCTCTTTTGAGAAATATGAGTGAAAAAGAATAGAGACTCTTTCCGTTGAAATATTTCTTCTATTAGGATAATAACATAAACTCATTACAATCTGCTATATGTTTAATTTTCTCTATTAAAAAAGCATTTATTTCCAAATTCACAGATTTCTCTTGAGAATCACTAACCAATAAACTTTCCATAATTGCCAACAATTACGATGTTGATTTAAAAAACGATCATTTAGCACGAAAACTTGAAAAATCATCATTTAGCACTTAGAATTACTAATTGTTATTTTTCCTTAAATTTACTTATAAAAAAAAAACTATTTTACCTTTATACATCAAAATAAATATTAAATCAGTATTTTAACCTTTATTAATATGACAGTATATATTAAAATTATATCATTTATTAATATATTTATTCCATCAGGCTATCACATAAACACAGTGTCTAGTAAATTATATATTTTTAATATACATCATTATAAGGTAAGTATATATTAATATCCTCAATATTTATTTTCATTTATAAGGGTAAAATAGACTTTTCCAATAAAATATTATATTTATTTTGATAAAATAATTACATTCTTATATATAATTTTTAATTTTTTATAAATCTAACTTGTATTGTACTGTTAGCAAATTCTTTTCGAATTAAGTTACCGTGTCCTACTTAACTTGTTAATCCTAATTTTCATCAAACCTAGAAGCAGATATATTAATTTATTCCCAGTACGATTAGGTTAATGATCGTCGCTTTGCTTTCCTAAAAACCTAGTATAGGACAGAAAAACCATATTATATATAAAACCATTCGTCCAAATTACTCTCATTGTTTTACCGATATATATAGCTAGGCCTAGCTCCTTGGTCAATGAAAAATAGAATATCAGATTCAATGACGAAGTACAAGATAATTAAGAGAACGAAGAACAGTATCAATGATTGCGCTTTGGAGGGCTTACCCGATGACATTCTTGTTCACATACTCTGTTTTTTGCCACAAAAAGATGCAATAGCTACAAGCACTCTCTCAACCCGGTGGAGATATTTATGGAGGTGCTCAACAATGTCCCTCAATTTCGATGCACATGAACAATTCCTAAAACACCACTCTTTTGAATTTGCTAATTCATCTGATGAAATTATAAACTACTTGGATAAGAAAAGGGAAAGCTTCATGGATTGGGTGAATTCTGTGGTGGATCAACATGTTGGCGAAATCAAATCGTTCCGTGTTTGTTTTTATTTAAACCATGAACATACTTCTTCAATTGATAAGTGGATCAATTTTGCTATGAGAAGCAGAACACTTCAAATCCTTGAGTTGGATTTCTCTGTATTTGGTGGTGGCATGACAAATTGTTACAGTTTCTCCAAAAGACTTTTTAGTGACAAAAATTCACACTCAGGTTTAAGGACCCTCAAACAGCTTTCTTTGGATTATGTTTGTGTGAGTGGAAAAGATGTTGAGCACTTGTTGTGTAATGCTCCAGTTCTTGAGAGACTGGCTATTGGCAATTCGCCGGAATTGGTTAGTTTGAGAGTTTCCGGACAGTCTCTTGCATTGGAGACTTTGATAATAACAAGGTGTGAGAAATTGAGAAAGATTGAAATTTGTGAAGTAAATCTTGTTGCTTTATATTTTGAAGGAGATATTGAGACCTCTAACTTTATTCTAAGGGATGTGCCTCAGCTTGTTCGGTTATCTGTCCATTTTCAAGTATGTGAAAGTAACTTCACCCAATTGTTTTCTTCTTGTCTTTCTCAATTAGTCACTCTCATAATGGTTGATTGTACAAGGGTAAGTTTTCTTTTTCTGTTTTCTTGTTTCGTTTTGTTTTTTTTAACATCCATCAATTCGAATTTGGAACCTTTTGCACAGTGAAAGAGTTAGTACTATGCCTAGCTAAAGATTCTTATTTTATGAGCGAATATGATCAGAATGAACATTCTATTGTGGTTAATTTAATTTAGCTTTGAAAGTCACATGTGAAAGTTTTGAATTGATGCTTCATTGCTTACAAGCTAAGGCATTTGTGCTAATTTTAAACTATAGGGGTAAAGTGCAAAAATATTGAAATTACCAGGGGGATTGGTGCCAAGAACCCTATAGTTTACTATAAAACTCTTCTAAATATTATTGAATTGCTTATTAATTCCTAACTAAATACCAATGGCTAAATAGAAATAATCATGACTTTAAATTTTGTTTTTCCTTTCCCTTTTCCATCATATGACAAACAATATAATTAATCTTTCCTACCAAATCATACCAAACAATATGAGAAATTTAAAATTTTTTGTTTTCCATTTTATATTGGATTTACTAAACCTTTTTTTTTTGGCTTGCAGGGAAATAGAGATGATGAAGATGGTGAATATCCTACATTACCAAATCTGAAGCATTTAGCTCTGTCTTTGTGTATAGATGATGATGAAGATGGTGGACTTAGTAACTTGCGTCTTTTAATTGAAGCATTTCCTAATATAGAGACACTTGTGTTGCACGTGAGTGCCCTTACTTGAATATATAGCTTAAATTATTTCAGAAACAAAATTATTCATTTAGTTTGGTTTTTTCTTTTATTTTTTATTTTTTAGCATTGGATTAATTAAGTAGTTCTTTTTCTTGATGCAGGTCCCTAATTATTGTTCTGATTTGGAGAAAAGAACCATGATAATGTCTGGCAAAGCTCCAAAATGCCCACATAAATTCCTTAAGGAAGTGGAAATAGTTGAATATAGCAATGAATTCGGTGATTTTGAGCGTCTGATGTACTTAATGCAAAATACAGTTGCATTAGAGAAAATTATAATCAATTGCAAATACGACAGTCATGCAAGAATAGAGAAGACCATAGAACAACTATTTGAGGAGGAAGGAGTTGCAAGAAGACATGCATTGAACCAACTTCAAAGAGAAATTCCTTCTGCTATAGAATTTGTTTGCCATTAATTAATTAGCATAGATTGTCATTTTTTAGTTATTTTAGTTTTTTATAGGTTTTATAATTTTTTATTTGTCTACATTGCTTTTTTTCTTTCTTCGGTCAATAAAATGANGTATTATTTATAAGAGCATCTCCAATAAACTTTTTAAAATTTTTATATTTTTTATTTTAAACAACCACATTATTTTTTTTAGTTTCAATAAATTCTTTAAATTACAAAATAAAATTAAAAAATTAAACTTAGCTAAAGCCAAACTCAATCTTTATAAAATTACTCTACAATTTTTTATACACGCTTGTAATTAAATATATTAATTATAATTTTACATTTCAATTTTTTTTAAATTTAATTTTAGCATAGGAAGGATAATATGTGTATATATATATATAAATCATAATTATTTATAAAAAAAAAATACAAAATAAATAGTGATTATAAAAAGTACTTTTAGAATTGATAAATTTTTTCACTCTATTCTTTTAAACTCAAGCCTGCTCAATGATTTACTACTAACCCATTATGAGAGAATTTATTATAAAACATAACAAAAAATTCCGAACATTTATGTCGACTATATGGAATTGTAAATCTGCTTTAGAAATTTCCTTTTTCTTTTTCATTTTTCTTGGACAAACAAACAGGGTTTACCTGTGATAAAACAAACAGGGTTTACCTGTGATATATTGCACAACTATATTTTTTTCTTATACAAAAACATGTATCAGAAATTCATTGCTATACAAAACCTCAAAAGTAACCTCTAATACTGAATCCCTTCAAATGCAATATACCAAACACTATCTTACATTCTGGTTTGTTCGGTTTTCATTCCTAGCTGGTTCAGCATACACTTGTCCTTGATCTCTGAACATGGAAAGAAAAGAGTTGAGGCCTTCAGAAGAAGCCCCTCCTAAGAACCATAATAACAGTGAACTGAATGAATTCATAGCACCGGGGTTTGGACCATTGTCAGCTTGCCTAAAGTCAGCTTGACCTGGCATATGAATGGGGTTCCCTACCCTCTCAGGGTTGTCATTATTTTCTGGTTGTTCTTGTGAACCAGGAACTTCTGCTCCATTTGAAGGTACTGTTTGATCTAATACTGGTCTCAACCCAGTTCCAGAGGTTAAATCATTATTAACTATACCAGGATTTCTTGTGTTTAATCTTGTGATGTGCAGAGTTGAAGCAAGGATGGTTGAGGAGGTAATTTGGAAGTCCGGGTGTTGCTGAAGCTGTGACCGTCGATTTTGCATAAACCTTTGTAGAGCAGGTACCTGTAATTAGTACAGCAGGTAAGTACATAATCTCTGAAGCAATGGTTAAATGCCATTAAAAAAACTTTGCAAGTCTAATTGATAATATTTACCTCAAAACGATTCCAGAAGTATAGAATGAGATGTGTCATAAATGCAGCAGTTGTTGAGAGAGCCAAATAAGAGAATCCTGAATATTATACAACCAACACTTTAGAACTACAGAAATAATTTTCATGAAAATTAGGGTAAATAAAATATTACAAAATGGCCCCCTACCATATGCATAGGAAAAGAAATATATGTGGAAAACCAGAAAATAGAGCAAAAAGAAGCGTGGAAAGAACTTCATCGATATGGGTGTCCGGACACTGCAACAAAGACAACCATTTTAGAAGCGCATGTGATGCACATAAACATCAAATAGTGCATGATAAACGCGATGTAAATTTGCCTAAAATGTTCTTGAAAAGTTTATCACCACATTAGCCACAACCTGTGCTACTATTATTAGCTAAAGCAAGCCTATGCATCACATAAGGCCACCATCCAAGTATTCCATGGGCAAAGACTGCAGTACGGATTCAATATATCTACAAATCTAAAGTATTTCAACCAAGTACGTTAAAGACAGCCAGGTTTATTGACGCATCTTAAAGCAGTACACTACTAGCCAAGAATAGCTACAAGATTTGTGACCTAACCCCCTTCCAGTCCTACCAATAGATCACAGAGAGAGAGAGAGAGATGAAGACCTGATTAGTGTAAATAGCTCACTCAACCAGACAAGTATTAAGACCACGAAAGCCAAGAGCTGATCATCATAAAACTCGAAGAGAAAAAATAAGATACCGATCATTATCTGCAGAAACCAACACAAAATTCTATCAGTCAACAAATCCAGAGGAGAGTTCAAAATTGATCATCTGGAAGGAATAACAGAAACATGTAACCCTTCATATCTGATACATTTTAGCTGAATGACTCTGTATGCTTACCGGTACAAAGACAAGGGATTCAATTACATGCACAAAGATTAATTGAAATGTTGGAAGCCGATGGCGAGCATGGTGTTGAAGCTGCACTGCAATATTTAAACAAAAGTGAACATAATCACATTTGAAAAATGGCCAGAAGGAAACATGTGTACACTGTGGCATCCTAAATCCTAATATGCTTCCACCATACACTTTTTATTACATAAACCCATCAATCCACACAAGCCAATGGATGGTAGATCCTAGAAAAAAAAAACCATAAGATAAATTTTCCTTCATATACCCCTTAATTCAAAATTCAAGGTGGAAATTGAAAAATAAACTAAAAGTTCAAATCCTGAATATCTATTGGCTGAAGGAATGGAGACAAACTGATGGCTAAATATATTACCATGCCTCATCTCTTAAAATTATGTAAAAAAGCAAACCTGTAAACTTCAGCATTCGACTCTGTGTCTCTCTTAAAGTAAATGATACTGACATAGTAGTTGTAAAGAAAACAAAAAGCGACATCATAAGCACGCCACATTTGGTCACAAGGTAGTCTGCACCAAAACCAAATGAAAACACGACTTCTCTGAGCACAATGCAAATCTTTAGAAATGAGTAAAAATACAAATTGCAAATCTACAAGAAAGAAAGTTTATGCCCAAGTTTTAGTTGTAATAGTAACTGGATTTCCCAGTTACTACAGTCACTACCAATGGCACTAGCACCTTCGTAACACCAATTTCATTAAATGCTAATAAATAAGTAAGCCTGCTAAATGTAGTGTCATTTTAGAGACATTGCAAGAGATTCGAGATTCTTCCAATGGTAAACCCTTCAAAATAACTATTACATACTTCATTCAGTGTGCATCCTCAACCAAACACTGTAAATTGTCCTACCAATTCCTAGCAGGGATATATTTTCAGATGACATAATAGAAACCCTAAAGAAAATCTAGTGTTTAGGTGGTTCTTGTGCGTAACTAACCTCCAAATCTTGCGGGACCTTCAGGTGGTTCTTGTGCATAACTAAGATTATAAAACTCCTTCGACTGATAATTATAAAGATAACCTGCAATGGAATACCAAAACATGCTTAGGCACTATAGAATTGTCAATAGAATCAAACTTGACAGCATACAATTCAGACTAAGCATGCAGATAAAGAACTAGAAAACACCTAAAATACAAATATTTATCACTGGCCATAGCTATAATATATAATAGAAGCACCATGTAGAAATTTGCATTCATATCATGAGGACATCTTGGAAAGGCTTATTACTAAAGATATCAAGTCTTGAAACCTTAATTTATTATTTTTTTCTTCCACTCTCCCTGACCTCTCTTTTTTCATTATTTCTCTCTAACTTATTCTTTTTCCTCTATGTTTCTCCTTTCTCTTCTTCTCTAATTTGTTAATTTCAGTCAATTTAATAAATCCATTATTGGTGGTGGAATTTAAGCTCAATTAGTTCATGATTTCTTACATTTTAGTGGACAGTGAAAGAAAATAAAGGTTAAGAAATGAAACAAAATCAAAGAATAAATTATACTGAATGGTGAAAAAATAATAATTGAGCTCAAAATAAATTCACCAAAAACAAACTCACCAATGAAAATTGGACTGGTTTTGTGAAAATTAATAAATAAGGGGAATAATATGAAAGTCTTTGTACATCGATTGGCAAAGTATGAGTAGAGAAATAGTTTGGGGGCATAAAATGTAATTCACTTTATCTATTATCATTACTTGTTAGTTCACATTTTTGTTCTTGTCTTTTTAGATTAGTATCAATCAAAAACAATAATTACGTCCAATTCCAAAATAAAAATGAAATGAAATTGTAATGTGGTAAATGAAGGGAAGTATTTCTTACCTTGACCAGGAGAACTCAATAAACTGTTCATCAAAATCGTATCATATCCAACAAATCTGTTTATTAGGAGTTGCTGCCACCTGGTAGCAAAAATTATGAACCAAAAAATATCTTTAAAATTTATTTTAGTATACAACTTCAATATGCATGATAACTACAAGATACAAACAGATTCAATATTGATTAAATCCGAATAATTATTGATAAACAAAGACAAATTATGAACCAAAAAAATCTTTAAAATTTATTTTAGTATACAACTTCAATATGCATGTCGACTACAAGATATAAACAGAAAGAACATAAATTAAATCCGATTAATTATTGATAAACGAAGACAAATAAATATTGTAACGCCAAGGTTGTTGGGATCATTTGTCAGCCAGGCTCAAATCTCCCATATGTATATTATGCCTAGTAGAATGTCTAGACATTGACTTCCAAAGAAGGCTTTACAGAATTGCATCAATTGCTCGAGCTCATAAAGAACTGATACATCTAATCCGATTAAACTATGTATTTCAGGAGTACAACCTACTATCTTGTTGAAGATCAATGTTTAACTACAAAAACTAACCATAAGAGCAGAGGACAACATAGCTTCTTTTTTTTTAAGTACAGAAATCTCTCTTTATTATGACTTTCAATTACCGATTGATACAGAAAACAAAAATCTTGAGGAAACCAAGCTCAAAGATACAACTAATTCATAAATATAATCCTTTTCTACAAGAAATGCTAATGTATGATCACAGAAAAAGAATTACATAAAGAAATAAATGCCAGAAGTTAGGTTCTACAAAAATACTCATGAAGGCTATACAACTATCCACTCACTATCTACCAAGTAAAAAATGGATTCTATGGTCAAAGAAAAAAATCCTGCGACACAAAAAGACAAGGTCGTAATCTAGTTTCCCAAATCCCAAAAAAATATGTCTGCATGGAATAACATGCCTAAAAGTCCCACTTTTTACTCAAACTGCCCAAGGACCAAACACCCCAATCATGGACCTTTCCTAAAAGCCAAGCTTCCAGTTTTCATACTACAGCTACTAAGGCTCACTGAAGTTTGTTTTTGAATTGATGTCCATATTTTTTTTGGATAAAGATGTGCATATTAGAGTTGCAATCTTACAACCAACCAATGAACTTTGTCAGATTACAGATATTACACAGAATATCATTTCAAATAAAATCAGATGACAGAAACTCTGATCTGTAGCTCAGGAGATATTTACCTGTTTCCAAAGCAAGAATGTCGAGCTGAAATGCTAATATTAACAGTGAGTATACTATGCCGAGATTTAGCACCTTCAGGCAACAATAAGTAACCCTGTAGAACATATGTAGAACATATCTTAAGTAACTTTCATTAAGAGTACCAACATATCATGAAACAGGCTTCAAAACAATAACACCCAAAAGCTACTCAACTGAATAATAAAAATAATAATAATAAAAAAGCCCAAATGTTGCAGCAAAAGCTCATAACTGAAAATAGAAGGAAAATTATCCTTTTTTACCTTTTCCATAGTGTACAAGTAAGTTGGTTCAAATGTTTTACTTCTCTTCTCAAGAAACTGCACTGAGAAATATAGTAAACAAACACTAGTCAATAATGATGATATCTAAAGCACAAGTAGGAGAATGCACTGAAACGAAATGATAAGATATTGATGTTAATGGAACTAAAGGTACATAAGCAATAAGCCATTAGCCATAAGCCATATTGACCAATAATTCACCCAAAAAAAAAAAGACTAAAAAATTATGAACAAACTAGTGAGAGTGAGACGAACTATGAAATGAAGATCTGAACATTAAATTAAATACAATGTTATAGCACATGAACTTAGAATCAGGTCCAGTGAAGTCAGACCATAAAAATCTGAGAAAAAAGCATGTTTCTCTACTTAAAATATGACCAAATAATCATTTAATGAGATTTAAAAAAAGAAAAAAGAAAAATAAAGAGTAACCTTGAATCGCCATAAAAAAAATGTGCATGAGATGACAGGTAGAGAAAAAACAGAACTAAAAGGTCCACCAAATACCTGCATATAAGTTCACTTTGTCCAAATGAAGTACACGCAGCCACTTTGGAATGTCAAGATCTAAATGTATACCTGTAATATCCTGCATTTAAAATTAAAAATTCGGCAAAAAATAAATTAAGCTGCCAGATAATTCTTTCTTAAGAAACAAAATTTTATTTATGTGTATAATACAGTGTGTTGTCAAACAGAACCAAAAAACAGATAATAATATAAAATTTTCATATTATGATAAAATAAGCAGCGTGCTCAATAGTCTAATTGTGCGACTGGAAAATTGGTGAGATAAAGAGTTACTAGTATACATTTGGAAATATCTACAAGCATATTCATATCAGTATGCTCTGTGTTAATGACAGCACAACGAGGTAATCACAAATATATAAAATCCTAGAGGAAAAACCTCCCCAACAACTCACCCACAACTTCGAGAAACTTCCAACAATTTGCGCTGCATGTCTCCAAATGAACGATATACGCCTGTACCATTTTTTTCCAAAGTGAAGGACTGCTGCTTTAAAAGTACCTTTGGCTGACAAAGGAAAACTACTGCGCATCTCTTCTTTATCAGTTTTAACAACAGTGTCATCAATCGTTGCTTTGGAAGTTTGACTATTGGTAGAGCTATCAGATTGACGTTCATGTTCAGTGTCAGTCTTCCAATACTTCAATGCCAATTTACCCCTCCTAGCATTGGAACCAATCCAATTCAACCAAAATTTAGCAGCCGAAAATGTCAATCCATCTCCACCCACATTAGAAACTTCTAATTTATCCATTGCAGATTCTGTCCCCATACTATCTGTCACATCAGATTCAGATTCATTCTGTGACCACAATCCTGCACTAGTTATCTACACCAATTGGGGAAAAAAGTAAAAAAAAAATGTTTCTTAGACATGAGAAACATACTTTACATACATGCTCAAATCCAAAGTTGGGGCATAGAGCTTACAAAGAAATGATTAAATAAACAGTGGATCCATATATCTGTAAATAGAAAAAAGGTTGACAATAAATCTAGTAAAGAAACTTTTGAGTTTGAATAAATATGTGTTGAACATGGTTTGAAGTTGAAAAAACTTAAAAACATAGGGATCCATGTGAGATATCAAAGTACAATGTGTCATACATGGTTTTATTTTTGAGTTACAAAGAATTAAAGTTGCACAAAAAAAATGTGAGGTGCTTTCACTTTTTATGTGCAAGCACAAGGAGTTTAAAAACATCCTGCACAAGATTTTATAGTTCCTCATTTTCTTTGCACTAGGGTATTCCAGACTTCCAGTCTCTCGATGTTTATGCATCCTTGCCAATTTTCATAAAAAGATTTTTTTTTTCAAAACGTCCAATTTTCTGACAAAACTTGAATACGAGGAAAGAGAAGATGGAAAGCAACGTCTTCATGCAGAGCAAATGATTCTAAGGTTTCTAAACTCTATTTCCTCTTTCATAAAAAACTGAAACATTAAAGAGCTCTGTAAAATTTCAACCTTTCTTTAACACTATTTCCTAGTTGTCTCTTTTTTTTTTTTTTNTTTTTTTTTTTTTGGGGGGGGGGTTGGTGTTCTCTTTCTCTCTTTTGAGAATGGAATGAAAGACCATATAATCTTCAATAATGATTTATCTTAAACTGATGCAGATAGAAATATTTAAAATCGAAGATGATACATACCTTAATTTGGATAAGTTGTGCTTCAGTTGTTTCAACCCCTGAGAGCTCACTTGAACAGCCAGGCTTCAAATAGCAAAAGAATTAGATGTGCGAAAAATAACAAAAGAAATTGTTAAGTAAAAAAAAAAAGTAGTTAACAAGATTACTACACAACCAAAATCCTGCACAGTAGAGAATGATAACAAAACATCTTTAGAAATAATTTAACTGCATGCATCATAATTATATTCCAAAAAATTTTTCAGGGTTTCATCTGGAGCTAAGCAGCCATTTTTTTTTTTCCGAAAGCTAAGCAGCCATTACTGTAATATTAATTGCAACTTTGTATTATATGCTTGAATACTACAGCTACCAACCAAAAAACTGGAAATTAAAAAATGCGAAAAACAACACACAAGAACTACTAAAATAGTAAGACTATAGAAAACATTAATTTCACAAGGTTGCTTGAGATGAACATATGTTGAATTGTAACAAACAGAAAGTGTTATCAAAAGCTGATATTAAACTTGTCTAGCTGATTAACAATACCATCCATGGTTGTTTTCTATAAGGAAACCAAGTGGGAAATGAAATTTCTAGCTCGGAACACAGACATTCTTTATTAACACAATAAATAATAATAATTTTATACGAATACACTACCCAATCAAATTCAGGAAAAAAAAATATTACTTCTACAGTAGAAATGAAGCCACAAAACCCTAAATAACAGCAACAGCAAAAAATTTCAAAAAACAAACATAAAAATCCAATAAAAAAACAAAAGGATACTCAAGAAGATTCTTAACAAACACCTGCTGAACATAATTCGCGTGCATAACAACGAGAATACAGAACAAGGTGATGGCTACGAAGAGGCAAATATACTCGAGAGCAGCTCTCATCTTGGGGGTAAGCATCTGGGAGAAGCGCTCTTGAACTCGTATAAAGGTCTGCTCCGGATCCATCTCTCTCTAGAAATACATCAGCTGTGGTGGAATTTGGGGAACGGAGAATTTTCCCGAGAACGTGATGGAAAATTCAAAATTATTTTTTTCCTGGTCGTGGGGTTTGGGGGTTTGGCTTAGGTGTCTCTAGGAGTATGAGACTCAGACACGTTTAAACGGGGAAGACGAAAAGATGTTTGTTTATTGCTCTGTTTGGTAACCAGGTGAAGGCTAAACTTCGCACAGGCGTAAGCCTATTCCTGTTCTACTCGGCCGTTGAATTTGATCCTCGACATGAATAATAAAATGATATTAATTTAATTTAGTTAATTTTAGTTATTTAGAATATAAATAAATACGCAGAAACTATAAATTATTAACAAATTTAGTTATTTAAGGTTATTAAGAGGGTCTTAAATTGGTTCTTTATTTTTCTTTAATTTAAATGAATTTTTAAAAAAATTTAAA